>JAQGAO010004876.1:0-14394 GCA_034697705.1 Ommatoiulus sabulosus
AGTCCAGTAGGGTGCACCGACTTCACTGAAGTATGCACCGTGGACAAATGGAATGGAACCAGTGCAGAAACGTACACCAGGGTACACTTTTTGGACTTTTGGAATTCGACGCCTTAAGACATTGCTGTTCCGTTTGATATTCATTTGTTTCCGTTTTTCATTTTCACGTGCACTCGTTTACATTATTTCCATACTGAATAATTATTGTTAGGCATATTAAGAAATGTTGTCATTGAATGTACATACAGTATACGGTACATTTATTATATGTGCTTTGTAACAGGCGTGATTTTCGATATTTGAACTTTCCAGCAAATTAATTGCATGCTTTAGATTTGATAAAACTTTGATGCCTTTATACCGTCTACGGATACACATCCGGAATCATTTGAAGCATTTCATTAACTCGGCGTAACCTGACCTCCTTTCTGGTAGATTCTTGGTTAGATCAGTTAATTTAGCGTCGTCTTTAAGGGCTCTACTTTCATTTCTCGCTTGATTAAATCCATAATAATTGCTAATCTTTTTTTTCTTTCGTTTATCCCTTTGGCTGTTTTTGCGAAAAAAGCATCTTCGTGCCTCACATGTTTTCCCAAGCAGTTCTCTATCAATGGCCTCTTTACGATATGTAGCTCTGCAGTTACCTTGTCCTGAAACACCAAGAGACACCAAAATCCGTAGTCTATATAAGAAGTAAATAAAAATGGCCACGTTTCCCTTTTTTATGCTTTTGTTTCCGGGTTCATTGCTGTGGGATTTTGGCTCGTTTTGCTTGAATTTTTTATGATCAATGGCAGACCGCACCGTGGAGTAACTACTCGTAGAAAATATAATAGACTGCCCTGCACTGCACACTATGTATAATTCAGAAATCGATGTATACAAAGCGTGCGGAATAATGTATACTGTATATTTGATTAGTTTGACCGCATTCCCTCATGAATATATCCATTAGGAAATGTGGATAAAAATACCCAAGTTTTTTAAAAACTTTGAAACTGTTCGGGGATTTTAATTATATTTACACGTACATGTATATTACAAAATTAACGTTTCTATAGTTTTCAGGGAACATGGGATATACACCTATATACACTTATCTGCTTAATTCTTTATCAGCTATGTTTATTTCAATGTTTATTTTACTCGTTACATCTTGTTGTGAGGTACAACTGTCCTTTAACTTTGTCCTCCATCTTATAAGAGTTGTTTATGCGTGCTATGCGCACACTTTTATGAAACATTACGAATTTATATCTATGTTCAAATACTTGTTTACCCTCGTACGTTTATGGGAAGGCAGCTTCGCTTATGGCTTAATTTTGGGGGTAAACACACGTCAGGAGACCACCTAAAAGCTTTCGGAACATTTTGCGTACTTCCAAACGACTGGAAATTCTGAGCTCATAAAGGAAGTACGTTGCATGTAAGACGTCATGATTTTGCCGGGTCTTTTTCGCGTAATTGTTAATTATTGGATTTTGAAAAGGAACGAAAGATGAAATGGGTTTCGAGTGGAGAAAGTGCTCGTGTAATAAAATATTACAATAGGAAAAATGAGCTAGGGCACTTTGTGTGCCAAGGCTAAAAACCCTCCGAGGAGTTTTTTATCGTCGTTTTTAATGCAACCTTATATGAGTGATATTATATAACTTTTCTGGAAATTATTTCTTTAATTACCTTGCGTATAGTGTGAACCTAAAACGTTACATAACACGATAACGTTGGCAAATGTTTACATTACACGCTGCCAACAGAAAGTTACCAATTGTAGGCATATCCTTTGTGAAAATTATGAACAAATGTGTAATATACGAACAATTTATCAATTATTCAACATGTAGATGGCCACTGTTTGGTTTTTGCATATCCCAATTGCGTTGAATGTGAATTCTCTGAATTTGAACATGAAATAATCTGTTTTACCCAGTTGATGCCATATTTTGAAGCATTAAAATATTGTGTGTGGTTCTCAAACACTATATTTTAATGCTTCAAAAATTGGAGCTAAAATTGCGAAATCCATCGAAATCTCATTAAGACGAACTCGCTTAATACGAATTTCTGACAATACAAACCAATTTCCAGTTCCGGACCTACTGTACTTCTAGTAATACGAACTATCGGTTTAAACCAGGTTCGTGCATAATCTTGTATGATAAAGTAAGAACAATTTCTTGTTAAGCATTTCTTAACTGTGGGGGCAATAAAACTGTGCCCTCGCTTCATCAGTGATGTCACTTCACGAACATAAAAAAAAGATTCGCGAAATATGCGGTTTATGCAAGATATAGCTTCCTCCAACTTACTTAAAATCGAATTCTTGGAATATCACTTCACCGTTACCATAGCTACATTTTCTCGTTGCTCTTGCACCAACACGTGCCCCTGATGACGCATTGTGCTACGTGTAATTTACGAATTGCCCACGCAGAATTAGTTGACCAAGTGTTGCTCGTCTTCGCCTCCATTCGTGCAAACTTTGTTGACATGGATTTAGTGACCAGGCGGTCAATTTGCAACCTTAAATGAGTGACAACCCAAAAAAAAAAAATTCCAACCGTGTTACGCCTATGAAGATGTGATGTTTTCATGCCCAAGATGGCGTCTCGATGACGAGGCAATTTAGTAATTGATCGGTTGAACATTAGGTCGTGATGTTGCGCATGCAGCGCCTCATTTGATAATCTGGCGCATTTAAAGGCGCGTTGCGAGAGTGTGAAATAGCATTTCGTCTGTCTATTTTCGGCGCTTTATGCCCTTTAAATCTTCCATCACAAAACGCGAACTATTTGCCGAATTCAGATGAGTGCCAAGAATATTGATTCTCATTAGATTTCACGGCACGTTATTCTTATAAAATGAGCGACCCCGTTGTAATGATGAAATTGCTCACGGTATATGCGGCGCAGCGACGATGGCAAAATTGTACCGAAAAGCAAGTCGTTTCATCCTATAGCTAGAACTGATCAAGTTTCTCATTATGAAAATGATTTGGCGGAAATTGCGCCATTATACGGGACAAAGACCGTTTCCAGACAAATTTTCCATCAATCTTACCAGGATCCGTGCAGTTTCTGACAAAAGCTAAAGACAATGACCCAGGCAAATAATAGGAAAATGGCCAACTTACTATAAATGGGAGACTATCAATTACTTGGTAACTTGATTCTGTGGATTTTTTGCTGTTTATTGCTTTTTTTCCACACACCTTTTTTGTTTAGATGGGTGGGTCCCGTATTTGGCGTCACGATAAATTCGAGGCTAAGATGGCAAAAAATTGTTTCACATTCGTATGCATAGGTATCACTATGGCAACGATTCAGTACTAATGCTGCTTGCAAAAGCTGCGTTAGGGTTGTCCTTAGATCAGCCCTGACCTATCACTAGGTGGCAGCAATGAGCAAATGGTAACAGACTGAAATTTGGCGATAGTTTCCAGTCAATTTCTGATCAGTTGATTTCTGGGGAAATATACAGAACATGAGCAACTTGAAACTCATCAGATTATTCCGTTTTTGACTAATTGGAGTAAAATTGTGGCATTTTAAGAGTTTGATAATATGCCTTCAGTCGTTTTATTATAAACTGTATAAAGAAGAATTATATTATACAAGTTGTATATACTTAACTTTATTATATACAGTGTATATAAAGAAGAAAAATATTCCAAGTATTATACTGTATAATATATAATATAATATAATATTCCAAGTCCACGGCTGGACTTAGCAATGTTTTAGTTGCTTCTAATTGTTAATGTTTGCTCATATTTTTCTCTAATTTTCATTTTCCACTAAAGATGGCGTTGCTTTCAAATGCATCTAATTATCATCTTCTGTGCTAACTTTGGGCAGAGTTAAATATTGCGGTGAAGTGAATTACATTGGTATCCAAGCCCAAATTTACACATGACTGGTGTCTTTTCTCTGTTGAAGTTTTAGTTTCCTCTTCTTTGTCCAAGTTCACGATGACGTCAATGGCCAGCTTTAATAACTACCCTCAGGCGTTTCAATTTTCGAGAATGCGGTTGAATGGAGCGCAATTTCTAGTTTCACAGGTCATCCCATTGGACTCCATGTCGAGTAATGAATTATTAAGTAATATGACCGTTCAGAGATGGTCAGCGCCATTCTGTGAATGGGGATCGGGACACCCATTGAGCGTCACGCAACGTTAAGTGACCATCGGACACTGACGTGAAAAATATGGCCGGAGCCACACGTGAATGACCGGAAATAAAGACTAATTGAGCACGTGGGCCGCAAATGAAACGGTGTTTGACCATTGGCTAGCTACAAGCGCGTGCGTTGAATCGACACCATGGTGATGTGAAAAATTCCTGTAGTGTTAATTTTTATTTGTTTTTCAATCTGTTAATGCAAGTTTATGCCTTGAAATACTCGATAATAGCGTATTTCCGGTTTTGCAATTCTCAGAATCAATGAGGTTTCCTGTTGCCCCTTAAAGCAGGCAATCACTGCCAACTTTAGTGTCATGCAAAGCAGCTTTGACACATTCTAACGCATGCTGAAACAACTGAAAGCATTTTGTTCTTTTATTTTTTTTTGGGGGAAAAAAAACATCAACTTTATTTTTACATTCACGTCTGTCACTTCCAGGCCATTTTAAACCAGACTGAGGTGGAAACAGCCTTTTTCCACGTCATCTTATATCCCGTTCACACGTTTCAATATTGGCAAGTACCTTTCTCGTGAAATTCGCACTAATGCGGACGAAAAACGACGAAAGGATTATTCATAAGTAGGATAATCTTTAGGCTGTCAGAAATCTGAGGTGTTTTTCTTGTGGGTGCAGACATCAGACATCAACTTCAGGGAAACCACCTGAGTTAGGGCGAGAAAGAGTGGATATCCATCACCCGCTTTTTTGAAGCAAATGTGGGCCAATCGATCGATATATTACCACTTTCTGTCTCTTATTTCTCCGGCACTTTTCTTTCTACAGACTGTTAGGTTTTACGTCGACCTTGGGTATTTTTTTTTTAAATAATCGATTTTCATAAACCACAGACGCCTACGTGAAAAGCTACGCTGGGCACGCTTCCGAGTTCGGACTGAAAAAAATCATGACAGAAATGGATCGGTTTTAGGGCAGGAAAATCCGTTTTATGCAGTTTCTTGAAACTCTTTACATTTATCTGACAGCCACTGTATTGGCTACAATCATGGACCAGACAATGCGAGGCGTGTTCCTGTATAGCAAAAAGTCTTCAGATGTGCGTGACAAATAGAAAAGAAAAGGTGGAATCGTTTTGAAATGTCCGTTTAAACAACATACAGTTGAAACATGTTAAGACGAACCTTAAGGGACGTCAAATTTGTTCGTATTATCAGAGGTTGGCGGGGAATGGAAATAACATGTCTATTAGGTTCGTGCTATCAGACATTTGTATTATGCGAGTTCGTCTTAATGATTTTCTACTGTATTAATTAGTATTGGTAATATAAGGACATTTAAATTGATATGATAAGAATTTTTTCTAATTTTAATAAAATATTTTATTTGTAAACTTTATTGGTTTTCCAAAACAAACTAAATAAATAAAAAGACTCGGTTTGTCTTCAGACATGCACATTCTTAAATAAATATTAACATGTTTTCGATAGAATGAATATTGTAAATAATGTATTATTTCTTTGTTGAAACATGAGTGCCTTTCTAAGGTTTTTATGCAATTTCGCATGTTTGCGATATGACCAAGAAGATTGCCTTCCGCTGTACATGCATGAAATGTGTGTTCGAAAATATGCAAAAAGTTATGCATAAACATGTATGAAATAAATATTCATTCAAACAGGAAACAATTGTGGAATATTATGAAACATTATTCATAAAAATGAATAATATATAATATTTGTTTTGTTCAAACACGAGTGCCTTTCTAAGGTTTTTTTGCAATTATGCATGTTTGCGATATATACGAAATATACGAAATACACTGTATGTTCAAAAATATGTCAAATGTTAAGGGTAAACATATTACCATGAAATAATTATGGGTTTTTCAAATAGTGATAAATTTGCGTAGTTTTCAATCCCATATTCGTGCAACATTTCGTCTAAGACCTTGCACGTTTTATATAAAACTATATGCTTTAACTGTTTAAACATTTGCGTAAGGTACAATTGTTAAATATTTAAACGAATTTGCAATTCATTAGTGTTTACCCACAACTTCACGGAATCATTTTTTCAAATCTCTTTGTTCTTCAGAGAGTTGTTAAGTAAAGATCAACACCTCGATTACTCTGCAATTCGATCTAAGAAAGTTGTTGATAAATTATTTCTCGTCTTCAGCCCTATTCAACTGTCTTCATGTTGAGCGACTCGCAGCGCCTCTACAGGTACTTATCGGGCCACGTACCCATTACGATCCCTATCTCTGCTCGCTTTCTTATGGTTGGGAAGTTTGGTCCTTGGCGACACTCTTTTTGAATTGTTAGGCTCTGAAAAGATTGGATGATCCGAGTGCAAAATCCGCAGAGAGTTGTGTAAAGGAAGAAAAACGACGCTGTTTGAACTATGGTGTAGATTGTGATTTATGACGTCATTATTTGGCTACGTGCGCAATACGGAACCGCTTGATCCGGAGCAAAATGCCAAAATGGGCGTTGCGACCATTGCTTATGAGTGTCAAATGTTGGGATTTTTCCATAAATGATAAAGTCACTTCGCAAATTGCCTATACGCGGCGTACTTGCACGGTGATTGGTCAGTTTACCGAGTTGGCCGAGTGGGAGAGCATATTGCCATTCGACTATTGGAAAAAAAATTGATGGTTGGAGAGATTCCGTACAATTTGGAAACCGACACGGGACCAGCAACAAATATGAGTGAATTTGAACTTATTTATGGGTGTGTTCTGTCAATTGTATCTTGAAGCACTTTAATCACATTATTAACATTTTTGTAATCTCGAACCAAAACAAAACAACAGTCAAGCCTCGTTAAGACGAATCTCGAGGAACGTAAAAATTCGTTTGTTTAAGCCGTAGTTCGTACCATAAATCAGACGAAACATGACATCAACAAAATGAACTACAGTTTCATAAAAGTTTGGAAGAAATCCTACCCCACGTACCGGAATCTGAATGGGAAGATGCTTCAACGTTTATCTGGAATTCTCCGTTATAACGTACATTTGTTTTCATATTGTCTATAGTTCGCTTGTTTTAGCCGAAAATTTGCTATATATCCGAATTCGGAATTCGTCTTAAACGAGGAAATTGACATTATTTGCCGATGACCTTGAAAGGGGACTGGAAATGAGTTCGTATTATCAGAATTTCGTATAAATTTAGTTCTTCTTAATAAAGTTCCTCTGTAAATTCCCCCATGTGGACATTGAACTAATGGGAGCTTATTTTTTATTTCGTAAAAATGTTTTAATTATTTCCGCATGTGTTGTATAGGCTTTATGGTCGTCTGAAGTATACTGTACTTAATTTCAGTTTTAGAACATTTGTTCCAAAGATACAATTTCCTCATATTTTTAAGCACATACTGTATCTACATGTACTGTATGTAGAAAGCACGAAGGCAATTTTGACGGATAAATAGGAAACATCCACATAAGCACAGTACTGTGTTTACGATATACAGTAGGTATCGGTTTAATCAGATTTGACTCGAGTGGTCAAGCGTGTTGGGCGACTATTGCTGGAGTTGGAAAAAATGCTACTTTTAGATAATTTCCATCTCATTTCAAGTGCCAGCCATGTGGAGACTGTCAACAAGGACAAGTCCATCTCTAATAGAGGGTGTTAAGTACGGACAAAAATTACGAATTGTTTGACAAAAATGGCCAAATAATATTTGGGGAATGCACGTTTTCGAATTCATCGAAAATGTTCGATTGGTATATTCACGATCTACCATTTTCTAAAAATAATTTTGTTCATACACTGGAACCTCATTAAGACGAACTCGCTTTGCACGAATTTCTGATATTACGAACTCGTTTCCAGTCCCCCATATCCTATGGTATGGAGGATTAGGATATTACGAATAATGTTAATCTCTACTTTAAGACGAATTCCGAATTCGGATATTGCAAATTTTTGGCTAAAAGGAAGGAATTTTTCGCGTTCCAATGCATTCGTGATATGATCCTCTAAAAATAATTTTGGACAATACGAAAAAAAAGGTACGACATTGTGAATTAGCCTACGTTAAAAAAAGTTGCAATACCTTCCTATTTTAGTTCGTATGTTGAAGTCTGATAATACGAACTAACCGGAACTAAAGTTTAAAAGACCAAATCTCGATGCCCCCTGAGATTCGTTTCAACGTGGTTCTACTGATTTGAGTTTGCGTATAGAACTAAACTTTGTCCTACGATGCTGCCACCTATACGACAGCATGAGGCACTGTTCCTACGCAAATTTGCTTTTGATGTTGGTGCAAAACTCGCCATTGTCCATTCCAAAATTGACAATAATAAGCTAGCGTTCGTCACCGTAAAACGCTACTATTTTTGGTGAAATTGGTGGCACTTTTTGCAGGTGTAATAAATCAATGCACTGGGCGTCTGTTTGTCAAGGGCGCTCTCACCTCGATCCCTTTAGTGTCATTTATATTATTCGTCGTATATTTTAATTGTTTCGTGAAGCGTGCTGAAATCTCTGCGGACTGAAATTTCACGTTTAATAGATTGCATGCTCAATGCTCATTGTTGGAAAGCTGTTTGCGTGGCGAATGCTTGCACCGACAAATTTATGGCGCTTTTGTGCTCATTTTTCGCTCAGTAATTCTTTATAAAAACCTAGTGGGAATTTCGGTTTTCAAATTATAGAAGCTAATACTTTTATTCAGCGGCTGAAACGCCGAACAAATCGGATAGTTCGGCAGCAATTGGATTCTGATTCGCCTTTCTTTGCTGCACTATTTGTTTTGTCATGCAGATTGTTGGTGAATACAATGCGTGAGTCGAGATGTATTTCTTCATTTGCGGAAGGTGTTGATCCGATAAAACTCGTATAAACAAATCTGCAGTGAATATTGTCGATTTAAGGATGAAAGAAATGCATGGGAGCAATGCATTTGTTTGCAACAATGCCTAAATTTAAGCCGATCTACGAGTCCGTAATGCAGGACTCAGAGATGGATTATATACTATCCAAGATTTATTTCCCATATTTTACTACGATTTATCTACCATTGGCTATAGTTTTATTTATATATGTTCTAAAACTCTTCTGGCTGTCGTATGCAAAGTAAAGCAAAAAAGAAAAATTCAAATATCGTTAGCGGAAAATTTTTCACTAAGTGAAATTTTTTTTCGAAATTGTGTGCGTAAAGAATTGAATTTCCTATTTAATTTATTTTTAAAAATAAATGGAAGAATTTAAAATTATAATAATAGTAGGGGATATCAATGATCTGTCTAAATAGTCATAGCCACAGTTTAGCTGATTTGGTAATTAGTAAATGGCTACAGCTGAAAAACCATTTTCAAGTAGAATTTAGGCGTTTTTTTAGCCTTCACGCATGCGCAGTTTTGACAAAATGGCCGCCATTCAATCCGTCCGGAAAGTGGCTACGACTAGTTAGCGATCATTGACAGTCCCTATTGGAATAATTTTTAGTCTAATTTGGTTCGTTGAGGATTTGATGACATTGCATGCATGGATGCAGCGCCGTCTATAGAACGATGAAGCTGAGGAGCAATTTTGATTTAACAACGGATTAATTTTATTGTATAAATTAATAAGAAGTCATGGTAGTAAAAACTCGAATTAATGTTATATGCATATAGGCGTTATCGTATTTTAGTCTGATATCATGAGTTCAAAAACTACGATATATACACGTACATATATATTTATCTTCTTTGTCAGGCAGTTTCCATAGTAATAAATGTATAATGCGATTTAATATTTTGCTAAGCAACGTCCCTTTTATGTAAAATGTTACTAGGTTCCTAATCCTTGCCTACAATGCTTCAGTGCTTGCAACAACAGTGTTGCCAAAAGGTCTCACGGATACAAGACGATCGATAAATAGGGATAAATCGCCAAACCTGCAATGAGATACACACAAATTTTGATATGAGCGAGCCAGTTTTAAGGTCTAAATTTATACTGGACGAAAACAAACACCTGTTACATATTGCCAGCAACCCATTTTCGAAACATTCAGTACAATTTTTCACTTTTACGCCTTGATGTTACCAAAAATAGACCGTGTGCCAACCACTGAATACTTTGTGCTAAAATGATTTTAAGCATGGCATCTGGGGATTGTGTTGCTGAGCAACTGCGATCGTTTTGTCCGTTGGGAATTTATGAAAAGTTTCCGATTAAATGTCAGAATGCTTGAAGAGCCAAAGGTGCCCGGAACTGTCAGTCTCACATTACGAAATAGCCAGAAAGCAAATGGCGAATTAAATGTTTTCATTACTCATTCGATGACCCCTAGGTCCAAACGCCCATTTATTACATTTTGCTGAAATTGCAATGCCTTTGGCTAGTTTTACTGGCTGAAGCAATACTTTGAAAATTCGAGAATAAAATTGATGATCGAATGTCGAATTATTTACACGTTTTTTATTTTTAAATTTTAATTACAATTGTTTCAAAATATGTACAAAGTATTTAACCAAATATTTAACACAAATTCGTAAAAAGCGAGTTCTTCATAATGAGTTTATCCAACTATAATACAACAAATTAATATAGTAGTTCTGTTCAAAATTAGACTAGCAAACGATGGGGTAGAAACACGGCGGATTTTTAAGTTTATAAAGTATACAGTTTATACTCCAGTAATTTATTTATGAAGCGACATGTTTGTACTAGAATTGCATGTACAAGTGTAGTACTGTATGTACATCGTCCATTTTTCTTGCGTGGAATCTTAAAAAAGGTTTTCAGATCATGTGCGCATCAAATACTCGCGTGCATTTTCCGATGCTCGATTTATTGACACTAAATATAAACCATCGAAGCAGAAGTATATTGAATTTTTGTGTAAGCAATGCTTTGTCAACTGTGTGTATTGTATATACGCAATATTAACTCTGGGTTTTTTATTTGGGTTTTCTAGAAATGGGAACTCGAGCGCAATTGAAAGACAATTTTCAATTCATACATGTACGAAATAACGGTACAGGCGTCTCTCATGTAGATATTCACCTGAATAATGGTATTTTTAATATATATCATTTGAGTTTTGTTTTTTTAAAAGTGTTTTGACAGCATTGCTGCACGATGTATTTGCACGATTACACCCTGACCTTTCGACGCATCCTCGTTAATATTTCAGCACGAATTGCATGGAAGACTAAATTAAGCGTGTATTACCACTAGTAGTTTAATTTAGTTATTTATCTACCATCATCAACTGAGGAATTAGTAATGATACTGCAGACATTTGATAGGCATGCACAAATTGCATAATACATACATTATAAATGCGTGTCATAGGCCTACTAACAATAGTAAATGTAGAACATTAGTAATGAATTGTATTTAGAGTACGTATGAGTTACATAATTCTACAGTATTTGTAATAAATTGTTAATTATTTTAGATAAGGCGTAACATTTATGAAAATTTCCTACATTTATGATTTGCTTGAAGTATACATGTACGAGCTCGTGTATAAATGTGGCTTGTATATGACAAAATGAGGCAGTTATGAAAAGTTTACGTATTTGTATTATAATCTCAGTTGCACGTTTATTATGCAAATAAAGCTTTTATGTTTTATTTGTTTTCCTAATAAAATGTGATTTTTTTGCATAAACAATTCGATGATAGTGTTGGTTTCAGTTCCAATCTGTTTTACTGAAACAATTTATATTCCGCTATAGAATTTTTCTCAGAAAACATTCAACGATTGATTTTTCTCAGGAAAAACCATTTAAAAAAATCGTTTTAAAGGTATACTGTCGACATGAGAGCTATGCGTTCACTCGACTAGTACACGAGATATTAAAATGCGGAAAAGTTTTTATTTTATGCAGGTGTAAATGAGTCTTTCTGACGTTCCTTATACGATCGTGAAATATTTTATGGTCGGATGAGCTTTTTCCAAAGCTATATAACCGCCAGCTTGAATTATTAATACCGTGCATATACAGTAAAACCAAGCATTCACGAACTGAAATTTCACACACTTCGTTTAAATATAGCCTACATTTGTCAACTTGTGCTCCTCATAATGACGATAAATTGTCGACAGGTGGCGCAATTAATTGTGGAATTTGCGCTTGATTCTCCGCACCTTCTCTCAATTCAATTCTTTACCCTGCAGTCAGTACACTGTACCATTTGGCAGGAGTATTATTATACAAATTAAGTCAGACTAAGCAGTCTGATCATGATGCACCCCAACATCACAATTTAGTTATATTTCCCGTATTGCTAACTTTAACGAAGAGGATGGGTTGGAAAGATGGTCATGGCCGACTTAATATAGGAACTATCACAGCATTCGCCTAGGCCCTAGAGGAATTGTGGGAAACCATGAAAAACCACAATCGAGGATAGCCGACCTGGGAATCGAACCTGGGTCTACCGAATGCAAGACGAGAACGCTAACTTCTAAACCACCTAGGAAACCATCAAACGTTTCTTACTTTGGAGTTAAAAAGTATTTTACGAGTAATTAAGTAATATTAGGATTTTTTCTTAGTTTTTATTTTTACATATATACATGTACAGGGTTTAATTAGCACCTGATGTGTTACACAATAGTGGTTTGTTTTTGGACTGTTAACGCGTTGGTCTATTTCGACAACAATGGTACTCAGACAGAAGCCTAAAGAATGGTATGTTTCACAGTTGTGAAGTCACGTGTAAATTCACTCAATGTTACCGCCGTTTTAATCCAATTACTGCACACTGTCGCACATATGATTTCACGACTGCCAAAAGCCCCATTCGTCAAGCTTCTGTCTGATTACCCCTATTAGAATAACGAATCCTGTGTTGCTACAATCATCCAAGAGATCAGAGATGTTGCCAATCATGTTGGACAAAACCACGGCGGGAAATCGAATCCTCCAGGCGTGCAAATGTCGATGAGTTAACCCCCAACCGCCCTGTATTTGTGCGATTGTATTTATAGTTTTAATTGTGGCACATTTCGAGTTTTCTCCTTCTGACTGAAGTTGATGTTCACTCGAAGATCGCCTTAAATCGGCTCAGAGCCAATATCTTGTCCTTCCAAACGCGATTCAACACTCCACACGCCCGAAGCGTATCGATGCGTTTTCAGCGTTATTGCCAATTGAGCTTCACTTTGCAGCTGTGGCCTTCCTTAGAGCATAGGTAGGTGCATTGTGCCCTGAAAACAGTGCGGGCGTTGCCACATGTTACTCGAGAAATCAATCTCTACACCCGAGAAAGCATTATCCCATTGACGTCATCGGCGCTCTTACCCGGGGCTCCTCGACCAGAATGAAATTGCAAACGGGCCTCTTTTCCTTTTAACACATAAGGTACGTTTTGTCGTTGCAGAATACGGCACTCTCGTACCATTCAATTTTCTAAATATAGCCCCCGCGTAACAACTGCAGACTAACGAATTAGCAGAAAAGCTTACCGCCACCTGTGGGGCTCCATGAATTGCGAATTTACCACCCAATTTGCCCCACCACGTCTGTTTCCAGCAATGCTAACACTGCAACCATTCCGTGTAGAATCAAGTCATCATGATATGCGTGTAAATAATAACTAGAAACATGACTTTCACATTCATAAGTTTTCCGCGCATTAATTTGAAATTTTAAAAAAAATCTCTGAAATTTAAAAAGCACCATTTAGGGATCAATTTGTGCTTGCAACATCGAATAAATGTATGGTTTTTTAAGATTTAAAAATGGCTGTAAAATGTGAAATTCACAACTTTAGTACAACAATAGTTGAAAATATTTTATTTTGTCTAAAACTAGCTTCGCTATAATTCCCATATAGAATATACTGCCGGTAGGCCCTCTTTAAGGAAGTATCATGTATTCCATATAAGCCTCGAATTATGACTTTACTTGTCCTATAGATAACCGATCCAATTTACGAAAGTTAAGTTATCGCCGCAATTTTGCGTTCTTTCCTCGTTTATCTTTACAAAAAATTAATGATGGTATGGTTCATTTTATAAAAAAAAATTGCCTTAGGTAGTTCAATCGTACTAAAAGAGGTAACTCCACTGATTTCTTCACCTCGAAATTTTGTAATTACTACATGCAAATTAAGTGGCACATTGATTAGTACCCCTTGCAGGGTTAATCCCCCAACCTGGAAAACCTGGAAAAGTCAGGGAACTTGAAAATGATCTGTAAAAATCAGGGAAGAATGGTTTATTTTGAAAAAGTCAGGGAAATTGAACGCAGTCATGGCGATCCAAAATTAATACTTCTACAAG
>JAQGAO010004877.1:0-14393 GCA_034697705.1 Ommatoiulus sabulosus
CATTAAACTAATTTTTCAACGCCCTACAACTTTTTAATTGACTTTTTCTTCGTAGCTATTACCGTGATTTAGGGGAAAGGGGGGGGGGACTTTTTACTCACGCTGTATAAGTTCTGCATTTGCCTGTTATGGTTATGCGCTCGTTGAGAGAGTTCCAACTTTTAATAACATTTGTTATCGAAATTGCTATAATCCCGCAGCATAAATGAGATTAAGCTCCGCGTTATCGACGAGCTCAGACACTCGAGACGAAATTGCTTTTCGCTATACTGTCACCGTTTGCACAGTCAGAATTTAATTCCAAATGTTCCAAATTAAATGTCTTGATTTTTTAAAGCTTTGATTGAATATTTAATACATTTGGCGTTATTCCCAGGTGAGCGTCGACGTCATCGCTCCGATCCTCGATTCGCGGATTTTCTCCGCGAAGGCCTAAGGGCTAATTTAATATTTACCGAAACCTGGAGCCATTTTAATTATTGGCAGCTTGTGCAAATCTCAAAGGCGAAAAGGTCTCATCATATATTCATGATCAAATCTTTGCGATTTTCATGCTTAGGAAACAATCGAGCTGCACGAGGGGTTGTCCATAAATTACTTCATCGCATTTTTGGATTTTTATTGTTACCACAGATGAATGTGGAATGCATGGATTAACATTCAAGGATGTCAAGCCCTTCGATAAATCCTGATTTGAAAATATAGGGAGGAGGTAAAAGGTCACCCCATGCAGCATGCTAGGATTCACTTTCCAAGATTTCTTCTGCAGGGTTTACTTAGAGGCAGCTCGATTGCCGTTCATCGAGTCATTGAATTAACTCAGTTCTCAGACTCAAGTCTGTTCTCACACTCGAAATGTAAGTGTAAGATCCAACTCAAATCCGAAATTTGTCAGACTGCTAGTCAGACTCAACTCCGTTCTCACACTCGAAGTTGGTCAGTTCTCACTTTCGAAGTTTGTCTCAACTCCGGTCTCTTTAATATACTTGAGCCCAAATCATCAGTCAGAGGTGAGGCGATATCAGCGCCCCTCGCTTTTCTTGGCAGGCGTCGTGACGCATGCCTCTACTGGCCGTGCTGCATGCAGCGCCTGAGTGAAAAGAGAGCAGCGTGGGAACAATAATGCAATTGTGCGTAGGAATCCCCGTATCATGGCGCATATTAAAAATGGCAATTTTTGCAAATCATGTCCAGACCCTCGGCAATAAGTAGAAGCTCCTTTTCCTCTATTAGATTTGGGTCTGGCGCGATGCTCTACCTCTCCTCGCGATCTGCATATTCACCGCTTTCCCCCTCTATAACCGAATTAAACCAATTTAAACATTTTACACTAATTCCCTTTCCCCTTGTCCCAGTGGAGCGTCACGGCGTTTTGTCTATTAAAAGGCCCATTATTGCTTTTCGACGGCCTTAGGTCAAACGCAATTGCTTTAACACTGGCGATGGCTGATTGAACGAGCATCATCGATCAAAAACATGGCGGATCGTGCGAAGGAAATCGGCGCTCTATCGTCCAACCAACTTACACATTTTGGCTACTTGGCATCTATTTCGAAATATTTATTTTAAAAAAATATGGTAGAACCTCTTTAAAACGAAGTCCAAGCGATTTCAGGTTTCTTATTATCATAAATAAAAAAAAAATAAAAAAATAAAAAAAAAACATGATTTCAATAATAAGAACTAAATTGTATTACATTATTAATTACACAATCTTTCGAATAACACTGCATGCACTATATTTACCTGAAATAATCCGTTATCAAAGATTGTTTATTTTTTCTTTGGCGACATTTTCTTTAACGAAACGTTTTTTTAGGAACTCGAAAATGTGACAGTATACTGTATACAGTAACCTAAAATTCGTATTATCCAAATTCGTCTTAACAGAAGAAATTAATATTATTCGATGTATACTCTAATAATGTGTCGTTTAACTGGAAATAGAAATCATTTCTCTAATTGACTGAATACCGATATAATCGCAATAATGTGCGATTATACTAAATCCACACCCTGCAGCTATAGTTTTTTTGAAATTTTCATAACGTTAGGGGACCATTCATTTTTAAGGTATGGATTTAAATAAAGTTTCGCATTATGTCGTTTTTTTAATTTTAACCATTATTTGAGTTGTCATTTTTGAAGGGGGTTTCGCAGAACCGATGCCCACTACACATCTTTTGATATGATATCTTGTTTACGACACGTGAGTCAATCGTTTAAACAGGTCAATCTCGTGTTATTCAAAAAAAATTCAATAAGAAGGCTTCATTCGTAAAAACAGAAAGTACTTTTTCCAAGGCATCTAACTTCCGAGTATAAATGTGTTGTTGCTGAACATTGCACCGATTTGCACGTTGCTTTCGGACGTTGGATTCGGAGCTGCATGCGTCTCCGCATGCAGCTGGCACTGTTCAAGCCGCTCTAAATGAAAAAAAAAATCCAATAATGTTCGGCATAAATAAGCTCCATGGCGCTTTTGAAAACGAGGCTCCTCCGGGAAAAGCTGGAAAAAAGGATTCAATTATGCTAATATGGCTGCCTCGCACATCCGCACGAAGAGCGCCGTAGTGATTTGACAAGCAGCGCGCATTGGAATTAATCGTGTTTAGGATTACGCGCGCGAAATCAGATGTGTGTGTCTGTATCTTTTTCGGAAGATATACACACGAACGCAGACCTTGGGCTACATGTTGCGAAAAGCAATTTGGGAGCCAAGATCCTATATGTGCGCTTCGCAAAAATCGATGTAATGAAAGTATGCAGATGGGCCTCCATTTAGCGCCCCGCCTGATCGAGTTATAGACGCGCCAGCTCCGCTTTTCGAGAAATTAACGAGACATTAAATCTATTCGAAGAAACGTGCTTCTGCAAATCCCAACTCGGAAGCTGGAAAAGATCTCTTTGCCGAATCGATCTGCCACGCAGCGTTCGGATATGCGCGTCATCTATATATAGGTGCGTTGCATCTGGCAGGTGGCGCCATCAACGTATACGTCCCACATCTAAAGGTTTTACAGTGGAACCTCATTAAAAAGAACTCGCTTTATGAGAGTTTCTGATAGTACGAACTTATTTTCAGTCCCCGTCATCTTTTGTCTGACTTGTGATAATACGAACAAATTTGTACCTCCTGTAAGATTCGTCTTTTAACGAGGTTCGACTGTAGTGGGTAATATTTTATTTTATTCTGGAAAATAAACTTTCATGAAATGTGTTAAAAATAAAAAAAAAAGTGTGCGAAAGAAATCTGTATGATGAAATGAAAAGATGTCTAATTGAACTATACCAATATGTTCAAGTGCCCTAATTTGGTATTTTCGACTTTAAAAAAAATCTATGTTTGCAAATATTTACAGAAATATATGTATGTTCTTGATTTTAGTACACGTCTAAAATCGACTAAAATTTGTTGAAAATACTTTCATGTCGTTATTTTTCATGGGCTATATATAAGGATATCCAACATGGCGTCGGCTCTCCGTAAATTCCTCCGTAAATATATTCCGCAGTATTCTCTGGGGTAATAATCTCGGTCACGACGCAGTTTCGCGAGTGAGACAATGCTGCCCTTTTTTTCCAATAAATATATTGATGAAATTCTGGACACAATCTTGCCTGGCATGCATGCACTTAGGACTATTTTTGGACATTATTTCATTTGCGCCCAGCTATGTGACAATAAAAGCATCCTGTTCGTCCTTCTAACTGACTTTGCTTCCCATCAAGCTGCAATCTCTTGCCAGTCCGTGGTGTTCATGATTTGGGTCTGCAGTGGCAATGCAAAAAAAGAGAAAGGCCATTAAATTTCTCTGAAAAATGGCATAAAAAATTGATGCTTCGGAAACGCTATGCTTCGGCAATAGGGTTGTCACTCACATCTTTTTGGGAGGAATTTTCGACCGCGTATCGCAAGCTGGCTTATGAAAAATGTAAGCAATTGAGGATAAAACATCTTTTATGTGTCACGTGGATGTACCAACGCTCGGACGTTGAATTTTCATTTGAAATTTAAAACGGGGTTATGCAATGTATAGGCCTTCAACTTTTTCTGTATACACCGTGTAGGGTGTATACAGCTATACTTTAAGTTGACCTGTGTTCTAAGTTGGTCTAAGTGGTCTAAGTTGTAACGTTGGCAATTTTGTTAACATTATTTTGATATGTTGATGCTATGAATTTGTGGTTTCGACATACTATTGCGGTCCATGAAACTCCAATGGTTTTCGTTGTTATCAATTAAGTTCATATGCATTTTTGGGTCTTTAAAAAAATGTGTTGGTTTCAGTCTTTCTGCTTTTGTCTTCAGTTGTCTTTGTTGTAATTATACAAAACTTAGTTTCTTCGATTTACACTATTGCAGCTGAGCTCCATTTCTTCCATTATGATTTTGGTGCTTCGTGCATTTCTTGGCGGTCTATTTGTTGTATCATCGTATATAGTACATTCACATATGTTTTACATGTTGTGTAACCATTATCCTTTCGGTTCTAGCATTGTGATCCATGGATGTATTTTATGGGGAATTTGGTGGAACAATTGTTGTGGTCAATGTGTTTCAAGGCGATTTTGATGGTTTTATTGCAAGCAAATTTATCAGCGTTTTCGTGGTTCCAACGTGTATCGTGTGGTGCCATTGTGATTTTGGATACATGAATCGATTTTGCATTTTCAATATTGTTACGTTATTGTGGTTTCAGCTCGTTTAGTGCGGTACCCTTGCGGCCTGTTATCGTTCTATAGTTGTTGTTGTTTTTTCAATTTTTATTGGACACCCTGTACGTGGCCCACTGTTTAACCGAACCATAGTTTCAGCTTCTGTTGCACTTTTTGTCAGTAAAAAATCCGAAAGAATTAAGGTTGTGCTGGGTGACAAAAAATATTGACAACGTAACGATCGACGATGATAGATGAGCCTCGAAGCCGAGAAGCATGAAGTCGATTACTTATTGCTAAAATTAATCTCCAGGATTCGGGTTTCCGGTTCTGTCTTCGTGCAGCGTTCTGTCTTTGACGGTAATCAAGTTGGTCTGGGGACACTCGGGCTATGCGAGTAAATCAAAACACTGTCGTGTGTCCGTGCAGCGGGCGACGAGACGCAGTAATTGCGGGTGGTCAGCTGGGAATCCTCGGGATGACCAGTTGATTGGACACAACAAATATGTTGGTCATTGTCTCTTTTGATATACGGTCGCCTATTGCTCGTATTTCTCGTTTGATTTGTTTCCAGGCTGCGAAACCCAGTTGCTCGGCAATATAATGTCAGACAATATCAGCCAACTGTGAACTCGTGCTTTTTTATGAGTTTCATATCGTCTTCGAGTAAAGTCCCAGGCATGGATCTTAAATTATGTTTGAGATCTTACAATTGTCTGCTAGATTCTTGCCGTACAGGGTGTCCCAGCATTTTTCGTGAGCGTTTCCTCACGAAAATTTGATTACAGTTCGTTACTTGCAGAAAAAAATTATCGATAACATTGAATTTTATGCGTAAAACTATGTATCTTCTTGAAGAACTCTCTGAGAAGATATAGCGAGATTTTGTTTTAGTCGTCGTTTTGGGTGCAAAATTTCGTTTTGAATTTTTAAATTATTTTTTTTTCTCTTAAAAAAAAACGGCAGCTTTTCCCCAATTCATTGATCATCTCAAGCATATTTATTTGTTTGACGAGCGTCTTAAAATTTTCCTTTCCGATTTCCTCCTGTTATCCGATGCAGTTGATAAAGTCGCTCTTCGGTTCATTTCCCCATTGAGACCCTAGAAATTCAACCGGGAAATTACAGATCATGCACATAAAACGACTTCGGCAAGGGGTTTTTCCCTTCCGTCTGTCATTACCGTGTTGCCAGATCACCTGTTCCCTTCTCCCTCATCCCCAATCCCTTTTTATCTCGACTGCGTAAGAACCCTGATTAAAACAATGATTGAACCATTCCCGAGATAGATGTATCCATAATGAGGAGTCTATTGCCAATTGCCCCCCTCTTTCAACCCCCCATCGACTGGCCTCCCAGCGAATATGCTTTCATTTATTGGCTGGCGCCCTCATGCGACGGTCCGCGCCAAAACATAATTGTTTTATTAGCTCATCCTTTATTACTGCTAATGTTGCATTTAGTAGAGGGGAAGGCGTTTTTGCCCCCAATTTCCCATCCCTTGCTACTGTGTTCATGGGAGCCTCTTTATGTTGGGCACGGGACCCTGGAGAGGGGACCGGGGAAGGTAGGGGGAAATGTTGTCGCTGGATCATGTGGGGAGATTGGGTGCTAGAACCTGCCGAATGTGGTTCTATAACTTTTAAATCCTTACTGATAATGAAGATTGTAATATTAAATTTTGAATTGACCATGGACATGTGATATGTTTGAATCTAGTAATGAAATGGTGATGAAAAGTGTAGTGAAATACTGGTTATTAAAAGGTTGATATATATACAGGGTCAAATTCCCGAACAATTTAAAGATGTTGTATTAAACAAATTGTTCAGGGACTTTTGTGAGCACCCTATATTTTCAAAACGTCAGTTTCACGTTCACTTTCATCTGTAATTATTTTTAAATAAAGCATCAAAATGCATTACTAAATGTATTTCACATGTATCGATAAATATATTAAAGTGCAGGGTGCCCTCAAAGTCTCTGACCATTCTAAGCAAGTTTTAACATACAATTTGCAAGTACATGTACTGTCATGCAATTTTTTTAAGATTTTGTGTACGCTTTGCATTTTTTAAATGAGTTTGGAAATGCATATTAGAATTTTTTGAAAACATGACTCCATGTATTGATGTATGATGTATAGAATTGTGAATGATGTATTAAAATACACACACTGTAGTCTCTAGTTCATAAAGTTTAAAATGAATTTTCTGAAACGAAATATACAGTATTTTTTTTTTTGAAATTCATAGAATATTTGACATCCAATTCTTATTTTACTGCAGCTGTTTGAAAAAAGCATTATTTAGATATGATTTTTAAATTTCTAAATGTATTCTAAAGTATATTTCTCAATGGAGAAGTATCAGGACATTTATTTTATATTTTAAAATATATTAATTTTGAATAGGGGTAATCCACTAATTCATCTCGAATAAGGCGAACGTTTTGGGATAAAATGATGCCAACTTTGTGGCCCACATAACGATTTATGACCAATTGAACTGCTAGTTAATTTTAATACCAATTAACTTCAATTATTACGTTAATTGATAATGCGATTAGAGGGGCTTAATTTAATGCTAGTTTAAATTGATTGAGGAAACTTATCATCAAACATATTTTTTTTTCCAAAATATGTTGCGCAATTTAAAAAAAAATAAAATAAATAACAAGTTTTCTAGAAAACGACTATGGAATACACCTCAGAGATGGAAATTTCTTACCAAAACAACAATTTCTTCTACATTTTACAATTTTTCCAAAAAGTCATATTTTTTTTCAAAATTTTAATTAAGTCATTATATTATAGGTACAAAAATGTACACTGTATTTATACGTGTAGTTGTAAGGCATTACACTAATTACAACTTAAATAATTTAAAACCAATGAAATTCACTAAAAACTTGATTTTCATTCTAGAAAGCGACTTCCACATGTACATTTATACAGTATAGTGATCCATCGGAAAACTTCGGAACTAATTTCCATTGGAAAATAGAACACATTCATTTTTCATCGGAAACATGAAATGGTCAATGGTCCAGAAAACTTGCCAAAATTGAGAGGTGCCCAGGTTGAGAGGTGGTCATGAACATTGGCCCACTTTCTATGTATATAATCCATGTATGATTTATCCCCCTCCTTTTCATCATTTAACCCCATTGCGCATCCCCACACACCCTTTTTCGCTCGGATTTCGTGATGGATTATGGAATAAAATTGATTACCGCGAAATATTAGCAGAATTTTAGCAATCTCATCATCGGCTGATGTCAATTATACTTTGATTGCAATCCTTTCTCCCCCCTTTGACCCGCCGGCGCCTTTTTCGGGGTGAAAACAATGGCCATGGGAACTCAGAAATCCTATATTACCCCATTCTTGTATCCTCAGGCAAGTTGACAGCATGGTGGTGAATAATTTTTTTCATCAATAAAAAAATACGAAATTTATCAATATTGTTTTATACTATCGTAAAAAGTGATTTATTATTTTTAAATTTTTGAGATATGGTAAGTATATAGTTAATTCTTTGATTATTGCGTGTCATTATCGACGTATATCTACAATTGATGATACTTCCACAAATATTTATAAGTCGATAAATGCTCGTTGGTCTTGCAAATTTTGCCCTTTTGTGGAACACTTCGTCCCAAACTTTTTTTTCGGAATTGCCGCCTTTTAGAAGAAAAAAACGTTGGAAAACTACATGTAGGCCTATATTGTTCGGTCGATTGAACAAAATCTTAGCATCTGAATATGAATTACGATGAAATCAGCCGCAATTAAATCAAAGGTTTCTACCTAAAGTAGATTCAATCATACTGCATATAAGGTTTTTCTTACTGTGAGAAAGACTTTATATGCGCCCTGTATTTGCTTGATTAACCACACAAAAAAATCCAGGTTAGTTTTCATTCTTAGTTGAGTTGTTTGATCACCTTTTCTCGATCGAATTGGTGTACAAAGTTTTATTCGTTGAAGTGGGATAAGCAATTATTTGAGGCTGAGGATAAAAAAGACCAAAGTGGACAATTTAATCAATCATCCAACATGATGGTGCTGGCCATTGTGCCGTCTTGACTTGACCTGGGTTTTTTGTCTTTCCTGACTTTATTTAACCGATGTGATAACAATCAAAGAAAAGACCCAAGATTGTTGCTTCTCAGAAACGAGAATTACTTTTATTTTTTTTACGCTCTGGCTTGTTTTTTTAACGATTTTTTGTTTTTTTGTATTTCTCCATTGCATTTCCATGATTTTTTAACGTTGCACGAATGCTCAGTGACTGCGAAGATTTTGGCCAAAAGGAATTGGTCTGATCGAACAACGGAGAACAGAATATCACGAATACCTCTTGAGATAGAGCAGCACAGCGAGTGAGGCATTTCTTGGATTTACGTAAATTATCCGTGTTGATACCGATCGCTTTAGCGATCATTCAAAAGTGATGTTCAATACTTGAGGATTTTTAATTTTTTATTTATTTACTGAATAAAAGCGAATAAAAGTACATGGATATATTCGGCCTCCTTTGATACCCAGTTCGATAAATCTCTGATATTTCCAAGTTATCCGCTGTGAAAAAAAATCCATGTTATGTATATGTAGTTTTTAAGCGTCCAATGTTAATTTTAAATACAAGTAGTTTATAACGCAAGTCCCTCAGCGCAATAAAAATTCCAGACTTTTGATTTTTAAATCAAAAACTTAGTCGTGTGCATAATAAACACTTGCATGCACGTGATGCGCATACATGGCCAATTTATGAATCGTATTTTCAACATTTTAAATAGTCTTTGAAATCAAGAATTCGTTCATTATTCTTGCGTTAATTCTTTTGAAAAACCATATTCAACTTGCCAGCATTTCATGTCACGAACACGTTTTCTGGAACACATTATATTCGCATATAAGTCGATTACATGGAAAATTCAATGAATAAATGAAAAAAAAATTGATCGAATTAAAGAAAATTACTGAAATTGGTATGGATATTTATGACTGTGGTAAAAAAAGGCCAGTATGTTTCTGACATACTTAATGGAGACCATTGCTCGTTTCTTAATTCGTCGAATTCGGTTAATTTGGTTGATCGTTATATACTGACTCTCTTCTGGGTTCAAACCCCCGACTGCATGTATGTCCCCATCCCATGCGCAATTGTTTTAATGTTTTTTATGGTTTTCTGGCGTTGTTTTTCTCCCAATTTTCCCTCATAATCCATTTCGATAATTTCCCCCCAAAATGCACTAACAACTTCCTGAGCTCGCAATTTGCACGGCGTCTTGTCCCAGCGCCATAAAAACAATGACGTTATTATATTTCGGTTAGTTAATAAGACCCCGTAGGCCTAATGATCGCATTTAATCGCCGTTTACGGCTCCCGAGCGACCGGCGAAAACAATTAACCAATCACTATACGGCGCTTCGGTCACCAGGCTCTTGAAGCGCATGCGCAATTAAAAAATGCTCCAATTGCCAAATTTGTTAGCCCTTCAAACTTCCGGTGCCAAACTAAAATTAATATTAAACTAAGAAATCTATATTCATATTTGCATAAACGACCGATGATTATCCGGAGTGGTTGGGAAATGGGGTTCACCGGGTAATCATCGAAATGATACCAAAAGAATATGATATTAAACGTAAATGTAAATGAAAAAATAATATCACACCCATACTTACGCAAATTTATTATAAAAATAATATCACACCCATACTTACGCAAGTTTATTATATCATAAAACTTTTAAAAATTGTAAGACTAATTTAGGTTGGCTGTGTCGGAACGGGCATTTTGTCCATGCTTGATGATAATGATTGAGTATAAAGTACATGTACGCTCGCATAGGTGCCTATAGCACTGGGCCATGCAAAGCGAAACCAAATATTTCAAAGCATTTGCATGAAATTAAAAATATTTTTTTTTGAAGTTCGTGAATGATTGAGCCGTCGCCGCTCCACAGGCTGATAATCTCGATTAATTGAACGAGTGAATCATCCCTAAACGTGTTTCCCAAAACCGTGACAGGGTAAAAAAGTCCTTAATAAATCAACACTCTGCTATTAGATTGGCGCCATGGCAGGCTAGAAAAAAGACAATAGAGAGTCGAGAACGATGTCATTGCATGTGTAACGAATATTTGATTGTTATGGAGCCGCTTAGATCTGAGACTTTGCATGATGAATCTAGTTTCTAATTGGCGGCCAAATTAAATACTTAGAGCGTTGAAAATATAAATATAGCAGTTCGAAACGGACTTCCTGTGACTTACAAAGATTGACTGTGGCGTGGGAGCCATCCTAGAAACGATTAAATCATGCATGCGGATCAAACCTTTTTTTCTCTCTGACAAAATTTCACCAGGAAAGCTAATTAAATCTCATGCATGAGATCGGAGACACAAATGATATGCTAAATCACAAAAACGGCTGCGAGAGCCAGCAAATAAAGAGGAAATCATGGATGCTTCTTAACGATTGATTCCTCAAAGTTGCGATTAGGCCTGCTAATTTTTCGGGTTCTAATTTTTCATACTTGTAAATAGGAAAATTACATTCTTTTTAAATTTTAAAAACAATCATTTTTGCAATCATAATTGTTAATTCTCAATAGTTAATCCAAAGATAGTTTTAGGCATTTCGTAAAATTTTTGAATTAAGAATTTCATTATTGCCTATTTCCGGAACTGATCACTAGATCGCTACCTGCATGTAGAAAGCGCCTTTTGAAGTTAAAAATAAATTCTTTATTCAAAATTAATGCGAGGAAAATTTAAAAAGTGATAAAATCCAACATTCCTAATAATTCCTCTTTGTTATTTATAGAAAATAAATATCGAAATTATTTAATTGAAGTCTAAAACTAATATACTTCTTTAAACAGTTTCCCACATACCACTAGCCTAAATGACGTTTATTGACGTTTATTTGAAATGTACTTCCCATGATGATTTTCCAGTAAGAATTTGTAAAGTAAGAAAATCCCTTAGTAAAGCATGCCAAAGCCTCATTTGATGTTTATTGAAAAATAAACAGAATTTGTGAATTACATAATGAATGTAAAGTCATCTTCATGTCCAATATTTTTAATACAAAAATGTTTTAGAAATGTAAAAGTGTTATGTAGGTGACTACAAGCCTGTGCTCATGCGCAAATGCTTTTCACCTTTAACCTCCTATTATAAGTTCTGCTTTCTCCAACGCGTCGCGCATGCGCCTGACCTCGTGACATCCCAACCGAAAATTAAAGCGTGAAACAATTACGCTAATAGAGGGCTTTTATTTTTAGCAAGCAAGGCGCCACGCAACTTGCTCAAAACCCCCGCACATATTAAAAACTTCTGATGTGGGTCAATGATGGCGAAATTTCGATCCATGCAGACATTAATTGTGGTCGAGGTCAACAAAAATGGAGATGAGCCATGGGAAGGCACCACGATTGCGGTGCTTTAAATTATCATCTAGTCAATGGGAGCTATTAATAGAGACGGGCCATTTTCAGACCCAGGCCGTTGGTCATCCCTCCATTGACTTAATTTAGTCAATTTGATGCATGTAATAACCCTGATTAGTTGGAGCGGAGGAACACCTTTGACTCATCGAAGCAGTTCTACCCTAAGCTTTTAAAGAATACGATGCGGCGCCACCATCAATCTGAAACGGTTAGGATAAGCGTGGGAGTCAGAAGCCAGATATTTTTATACGTCGTCTATCCATTCTTCCTGGGTTAGGAGCCATACATCCGCCGTCTGGCGAACTCTGACCTCATCACTAGCAATTGAGTTGAGACAGTTTACTCAGTTTTCATGGTCATAACTGGCTGCAGGTAGATTTGTTATATTGGGATGTTATCGATGCTCTGGCTTAAGATTGAACCTACGGTTCATGGACACTGTCGACTTTACCTGGGTATATTTTCGTTTTGCACTGACCTGTGTTGTCGCACCTAGGGAACTTTTCCGCTTGGAGTATTCGAATCAAGCTGTTAAAATGCTTGGTGGGCTGTAGACACGTTAGCGAACATGCAATCTCCTTGTCGGCTTTGAAAACGCTTCGTAAAGTTTCGTAAACTACGTTGCTTGATTTGTTATATTTTAAATCATAATTATTCATAATAAATTCATATTTAGGGTGACCGCGTTTATGAAATGACCCTTGTACCTTATATTTGCAGGCGGTAGATGGCGCCAGATTATGTACAATCTGAACGAAGACAAGATGGCGCCCAGGAAATCTGCCAAGTCCAGTTCGGGGCCCAAATGGCGCAAAGTTTTGTACGAAAAACAGGGCCTACCGGATAATTACGTGGACGAATCGTTCTTGAAGGACTTGCAGAAAAATTGTAAGTGTTGCACGTCACATAGAGTAGTCTAAACGATTATAAACTTTGATTCAAGGTGTACGCATCAGCGACTCTTGCATGTACAGGGTGTCCAAATCTCTAAATCATCTTTGCCCGTTGATGTCATGTGAGACTCCGGCAGTAGATATCAATCGTCTTGTCGGTTTTGTAACATACAGCGCATCGTCACTCACCTGTCAACCCTCTTCATTAACTGGCACTGCGAAATACTGCACTGTGGCTAGGGAAGAAACTAGGCTAAACCTATCCCATCATTCGCCTAGGGGAATTATGGAAAACCATGATAAAACCTAAATAAAGATTAGCATCATAGCCGCCACTGCATGGAATCAAACCCGAGTCTTCCAAATGCAAAGCGCGAATGCTTACCATTCGGCCACCTAGCTTGCTCAGTCTCAACATACCGTACATTAATTTTCATTAATTACAGAGGTTTGATCTGTTAGCTGCTTCGATCTGTATGTTGTGTAGGTGCATGCAATCTAGCTTTAAAAACCAAGTATTTAGAAGTTTACGTCAATGTTATAATATGCATTTTGAACTGGCAGTTGTACATCAGTTTCATAAATAATATATGGGCTGATCGAAGGACTGAGTACTGAAATGTTGCTTTTTAAAAATATGTTTCAGTGCATGTGAAAACCTACACAACCCCGTATGCCTTCAGAGAAACTGGAATTGTGACTCAGGAAATTAGCAGGTGAGATGCCCAAAAAAATGGTTCATCGCCTAACATTAAAGGATTGTGTAACTATTGGATTTTGACATTTAATTTATACTTTTTTTTAAAATTAGTGTTGTTATTTTTGCTGTAATATTTGTGCATCTGGAGAACAATTCATTAGGAGAGCTACCCGTATTTGCTGCAAGCTCTCTTGTTCTTCTGTTGCTGTATTTCATATACAAGTTTAAGATCTGTTCTAACGAATCTCCTTCAAATGGAAAGCTTCGGACATGTAAGCTTATTTGTCAAACTATTTGACATTTAAAATTACCAAAAACATGTGTAAAGACCTGTGTGGTTTTCTTGTTAGACCTTGATGATGCCAAAAGTGCATCGTTTTTTCTGCTGTTTGGATTTGGTTTATCTCCAATCTTGAAGACCTTGACTGACACGGTCAGCACAGATACCATTCATGCCATGGCCACACTGATGATGCTCATCCACCTTATCAGCCACGATTATGGGATTTCTGGCCCACTGTAATATACAATACATACAGGGTGGGCCAATAAAAAGTAAGCCAACTTTATAAAAATCATAAAATTAAATTTGTTAATTGAATTTAATGAAAATTTGTACATGTGTACTTAAATAGGATACAAAAAAATTCCCTATTTCAATTTGTGTTCAAAGTT
>JAQGAO010004878.1:0-14392 GCA_034697705.1 Ommatoiulus sabulosus
GGACGTCATATGGACGAAATATTGGACGTTTTTGGCACAAAGTCGGGACGTCATCTGCACCAAAAATGCTACCTGGGATCTAATGATGTGCCGATAGCAGAGTCTAACGCATCAACCTTTAACCCGAGGAAAACATCTGGTTTCGGATGTGACAGCAAGGTAGCGTTCTGAAGTAAGTCTTTACACTTTTCGAAGCAGGCCGTAGTTTCGTCATCCAAAGGATGGGGGTTTTGTCGTTTTTTGTGGTTCCCTTTAAATGATCGTTAAGAGGCGCTTATCGGGTTGCTATTCCGGGAGGAAAACGGCGATAAAAGTTCATCCCCGCAAGGAAACGGCGCAATTCGGAGACATTGCCAGGAGTCGGGTATTCGACAATTGCGCGGACCTTCTCTGGTTGTGGAGCGATGCCTTCCGGAGTTACAGTAAAACCTAACAAGTCTAATTTAGAAGTTCCAAACACGGACTTCTCCAGGTTTATAATGAACCCGTTCTGGCGGAGGCTTTCCATCAATTTCCGCAAGTGGCTAAGATGTTCCAAATCGATTTTTGAGAAGATTGTACAGCCGTGAAAATTTGCCATAAAGTTATTGATGATGGCCATGGGGTATCGGTCGGGCACCGTGGACCGGTTGAGAGCACGGGAATCTCCGCAGGGTCGCCATGCCTCATTTGATTTCTTGACTATGTGTAGCGGCTAGCGTAATTGGACTTTAATTGCCTGTTCAGCGCGTGCAAGGGCAAGTCTGGTCGGGACGAGGTTCCTAGGCATAGCGCGGACCGGAGGGCCAGTGGTCTTGATGTGGTGCGTCACGGTGTGTTTGGGTTTGGTGAGTGAACGGGATTAACGGGACAAGTCGTTGAATTCCTTGAGAAGAAGCTCGTAGGGCGAATCGCCGTAAACAACAGAGATGGAGGTTTCGGAATATGCCTTGAAGATCCCAAAAGTGGACAGATCTGTCGTACCGTCGAGGAGGCAGCCAAGCTTAATGTCTGGGAGGAGGTGATAGTGCCCGAGGAAATCCGCTCCGAGAATTGGCTTGCTGACATCGGCCACGATGAAGCGCCAGGCAAAATTTCGGCGTAGACCCAGAGACAGAGAAACATCCCGAGTGCCATAAGTGCGAATCTCGATACTGTTTGCAGCAGAAAGTTTGGGTACGCCAGGGCAAGGGCCCGGTATATCCGTGGAGCGAGGTGCTGGTGTCGATGAGATAGCGAGTCTAGGTCTGGGTGTCGTGAACGAATAAGCGACCAGTAGAAAAAGGTTGCCCGTCGGTGATCGCCACTTCCGCTAGGCAAGTTAGTTTTCCGACCGAGAGGCAGACGATGATGCGGTCCTCCATGTGCAAGGTTGCCGACAGTTACGGGCGGCCTTGCCAAAAAGTTGATGATAATAACATACCGGCAAGTTTGGATCGTAATTCCTGTTTGGTGATGGAGAGCGGTTACTTCGCTGGTAGCGATACGGCGTGTGTGAACGACTGCGTCGGGAGTCAGCTCCAAGCTCCTCGATGAGTTTCTGGAGGTCCTCAATTTTGCAAAGTAGTTTTGCTTTAGAATGTTCCGGCACAGGTGGGAGTTTAACTTCGGCCACTGTCCGGTTTTTTAAAAGGTCCAAGACTCGGTCTGCTTGATTTGTCAAGTTGTCGAGGTCCGAGTCGTTACTGAGGACAAGAACGTTTTGGACCTCTGGTGGAAGCTGTTGGAGGAACAGCTTGCGGAGGACCGCGGTCGATGTGTTAGGGCCGGCTTGATGACGTAAATTCTGGAGAAATAAGGATGGCTTGGTATCTCCTATTTGAAAGCCTTTTTAAAACTTTCCGGAGTCTGATATTGTCCGCCTCGCCAAAGTTTTTTATTATTCTCTCCTTTGTCTGCTCGTACATACCCGGGCCTTTGTCGGTAAGGATGTCCGAGATCGAAGGCAGCATTGTCTGGTCCAAGGCTTGGGAAACGTGGATGAATTTTGTACGATCGGCTTTGATGCCCCGGCGTGGGAAAACCAGAGGGCTGGATGGTTGCGCCAGATCGGAGTGAGGCGAACTTCCTTACCGAGGGTGTGAACCTCGGCGACGGGCTGCGTGGTTATCTTCCGAGGTGATTCCGGTTCCAGAACTCGTTGAGCGAGATAGGAGCGGAACATCTCCTTCAGTTCGGCCATGTCGCTAACAAGGGTGGGGACGGTGGACGCCAGGTGACCGTTGGTTCCTTCGGCGGAAGACATGTTGTAGCACAAGCACGCGGTGTTGAAGCACAAAAAGTGAAGGCCCACGTGGAATGCAAAAGCAAAACGTCGGACAAGAAATGCGCGAAAGTCGGTCGAGGAACGCGTAAAAATCGGACGCGGAATACATGCAAGTCTGACGCAAAACGCGGTATAACCGGGCGCGGGAAATGGATGGCAAAAGTTTGGCAGTCTGCCTTTTAATATTTGGTTGTGATTTGTCGTCCGTCGTTGTCCAGAAACGTCCAGAATGTCCAAAATGTCCAGGTCACCAGTTTGGGGTTTGTAAACCCCAAGAAACGAAGAGAATAAACTTCCCAGAATGGCAAAATATGGCACGTCTTAATTTTAATTAAACGAATACAAATGTCGGCGATAATTACAGTTATAATATGAACGAGAAAATCAGAACAGGCAAGAAACATGCGGCGAGCACGTGGCGGACGAGCACGGGGCGGTCGAACACGTGGCGAAAGAGCGAGTGGCTCGAAGGTCGAAAGTTCGAAGGCGAAAAGACCGTTTTCGAGAGGTGCGTGATTTTTTATATTGACCCCTGTAGGGTCCATTGGGCGAAGCGCTGTAGCAGCGGGAAAACGGCTAAGGGCCGTTCATAAAGGTTTGTCGCCACAAGCAGTTCTTCATGGAGGGAGTTATAAGCAGATTTTTCTTCAGACGATATGCGATTTTCTTTGAAGATTTTCCACATTTCATTCTCTAAGGAAATATCCGTATGAAAATGGTGCTCTTTTATTTTCTTGTTCACAGATTCCAAATAATCAGCATATTTTCTCAGTGGTTTTGCAAATTCCACTTCATTTTCGTAAATATTCTTCCATTTGGTTATTTGCATGTAGGGACTTCCAGCCAGGGAGAATAAAGACTCTGATGAGGATTGCTGTCTTTCTAGAGAAATTGCACCTTTTCTTTCTTTTCCTTGTTTCAGGATGATTGTATCCTTGAAATGATTGAAAAATATCAGGCAATCCACAGCCTCTTGCACCTAAGGTATGGTTATGACCATCAACAGTCCATAAAGCATTGGTAAGCGTAGTTACGAACTGATTCCCAAGAGTTTCTATGTTGTCATTTATCCATGACAATTCGTGATGTTTTAACCATTCTATAATATCGTTGTTAAAGCGGATCTTTTCATTAATTTCTTGGCTCTTTGCCGGCAGTCCTTTTATTCTAGATCTATCCATTAGCATGGTATTTGCATTTTTAGGAGTTGGAACAGAATTATTTGAAATACTAGTTACTTGAAACAACATAAAGCAACCGCCAGCTGCTGGCACAACTGCACCAAGGATAGTGTCCATCTCTACTTCTATGCTGCAATCCGTTTTACTACTTCCAATGTAGCTCTTTGCACTGACTTTGTTGAAATCAATATTATCACATTTTGAACAGTTCTTCATAAACGTTGGAGATCAAATCGTTGGGGTTCATATTTTTGCCATACCATGGTCTTAAAATTTCAACTCCTCTTGAAATTTGTTCTATTACAACAATTTTGGTAGAACATTTAGAAGCCATGATTGAAAATCAGGCAGCTCACATAGAAATGTTTCCACAATATACAACATCAAAAAATACCATATGTTAATTGTTGGATAATATTCAAAACATGAAATTTCACAGCAAAAACAGGATATTCAACCTATCAATCTTCGAACGAAAAAAATCATATTAAAGAAAATAATTGTTAGGTTAAACCAAGAATAATTTGTTGTATGTTGTATATAATTAATTCTTTCAAACAGGCGACATCCATGTTGCGTGAATTGGCCTTGCTCAAGTCATTGTGAAGCACATTTGATTACTGTGTCCTGATTGTGTGAGCAATGGTTCTCAGGCAAATTTATTTCATGTATCATTTTGTATTATTACTATGTCTAGATATTTTTTTTAACAATAACAATGAAATGTAGTTTTTGATCACAAGTAGGAAAGTGGCATCAAAATTTAAAAGATTCATGGCCATCTAAAGGGACAGTTTTATAATTTTATAATGAGCCTGCATTATGTAATCATTTCATCATATCGGAAACTGAAAGAATGTGCCCTTGGGTAATTTTCTCCATTTATGAAATTTAACATGATAATTGCATGATGATAAAATCTTCATAGTCTTTAGCGTTTTCAGCGTCGGAAACAGGAAGCAACTTGTAGATTATATATTTACACTTTATTTACACGTTACACTTTACAAAGATGATAATGATAGTATTAAACGAGGCCACGTGGCCGATCAAAGAGGTGCGATGTAGATAGGCCTAGCGCGTGCTAGCCATGTGCTTCCTTGAGACCAGAGACACACGTCGTGTCAGGGCGAAGGTCAGCACGAGAAGGTCGAGGCAGGCAGGTGAAGGGCCTGACCTCCAGGTGAGGCTCCACCTGGTGGTCAATCCCCGGACCTACGGCGCTTCTGCCTGCTGCTGTGGGTGGACCAGAAAGTCCATCTTTGGTCGCCACAGGTCCATTGTTGTATCATATTGTGTTCCACAACCTGACTCATAACATGATCATCGGTTTTAACTTAACCGTTGCTGCCATCAACAGACAACTTGGAAGTTCACATTATATCGTAATTGTAATGGGAGAAAATTCAAACTTGGCTACCTATTTATTTAATAGGCACAGCGCTGTATATTATATGAGCAGCCATGTTGTCATATGCTATCTATACCGGGTGTTTTTAAACTCATGGTACAAACTCAAACTGGTGTTAGAGTTGTTAACTCCTGACCCTGGCATGTTCCTCATTTGCCGCCAGGGTCACTTCTCGGACATTCCTGGGTCATGATATAGGTCGTCTGTCCTGGGACCACAGGGCAGCAGTTTTTCGGACCTTTCTTGGATGCGGTCAGACGTTCCTTTCCTGACCTGTCGTCAGCCGATCGTGCCTGCTAGGAATTACGACCTGGCCGGGGTAGTTTCTGTATCGAGTCGCTTCTGCGGATGTATGCTCGCTGTTAGTTTTCTTTTATTTTTGGCGATCCCTATTGGGACGCCCCCAACTGTAACCCGCGGACGCACTCTATATCATTAAAACACCGTTGTGTTATATCCTCGTGGTTTCGTACCCTGCATTTCCACCATGTAAGGCGCGAATAAGGGAACGAAACGACGAGGATATAACACACCGGTGTTTTAATGATATAGAGTGCGTCCGCGGGTTACAGTTGGGGGCATTCCAATAGGGATCGCCAAAAACAAAAGAAAACTAACAACGAGCATACATCCGCGGAAGCGACTCAATACAGGAACTACCCCGGCCCGGCGGATTGATTGCAGGAGGAGTTTAGTGCCCACTGAATAGCAGGAATGTGTACATCTCATTGATCATGGTATTCTCCAACCGCAAAGGCGAGTTTAGTTTTCAACTCCCGGTGTCTTCTTTCCACCGGATTTGCCTGCGGATGATACTGCGCTACGTGCAGAAGTTTACATCCCATCGCGTTAGCGGTTTATGCAACGATGGCCGACATAAATTGTGGGCCTTTGTCGCATTTGATGTACTTAGGTGTTCCATATCTAAAAAACACCTCATCAATTAGCAAGTCTGCTATTGTTTCGGCCTTGACATCATCAGTTGGAAAGAGCTCAACCCAACCTGAGGTTACATCTGAATTAGACACGATGTAACGGTTCCCATCTGGGGATTCTGGTAATGGTCCAACTATGTCCACCGCCACCGTATGAAACCTTGGCGGAATCGCAGGTGAGGACATGGGTATTGTATTCGGGTGGGGGTCCACCTTGTACTTTTGGAACGTGGTACATCTAGTGACATAGTCCATGACCATCTTGTGCAGACCTTTCCAGTAATACCTGGTCAGAATTCTTTCTACCCTTGCCTGAATGCCTGGATGTCCTGCCGTTTCAGTATCATGGTTATGACTTATGATATTCTCCTGCATGTTTTCGGGAATGATGAGCCGCGGCTCATCAGCGTCTGTGGACTGCAACTTCCTATACAGGGCTCTATCAATGAGCAGATACCCTCTATGAATGTATGTCCTGGTTTCTATGTTCTCTTCATCATCACCTTCTACAATTAATGCAGTGACGACATCACTGCAGAAATTGTCTGCCCGTTGTTCACTGATGAAATCCTCTCTGGAGATTTCTTGTTCCTCCATCTTGAAATGATGGATGAGAACAATCGGTTCTCCTACCCCTGATGGGCAAGACAGCATATCTGCAAGGTGATTCAAGCACCCAGGGATATACTTCACGTCAAAGTGGTACTGTTGTACGCTAAACACCCATCTTGCATCCTCCCTGTGAAGTCTGGTTTGTCCAGTAACCACCTCAGCGGACTACCCTCGAAAACGCCGCACTGCCCAGATCACCACTAAAGCCTCTTTCTCGATGGTGGAGTAGTTGCGCTGGGCTTTGTTAAACGTCTTCGAGGCGTACTCGATGACTTGGATGTCATCCTCGACTCCCTGCGCCAATATTGCACCCATCGCTTCATCGCTGGCGTCAGTAAACAACCTGAATTTTTTCTTGAAGTCTGGTTGCGCTAACACCGGGGCGGTACAATGAGCCTGTTTCAAAGTATTGAAGGACTCTATGCATTCGTCGCCAAACTCAAACGCTGTGTTCTTACGAAGAAGCTTATTCATGGGCGCTGCAATGGTGGAGAAATCTGGTATAAATTTATGGAACCATTTGCCCGATGCGAGAAAAGACTTGATCTGATGCATGTTTTTTTGGGTACGGCATGGCCAAGACCGCTTGTATCTTTTCTGGATTTAGGCGAATGCCTTCCGGGGTTGTAATATGTCCTAGAAACTTAACGGTATCTGTAAAAAAACAACATTTCGACCATTTTAGGTACAGGTCGTGCTCTGCTAAGCGCTTTAACACTGCTTGTACGTGTGAAACGTGTAGCTCAAACGTGTCACTAGCGATCAGTAGGTTATCCTGATATACCACGATCGTGATGTCCGGGATGTTCTTTAACAACTGGTCCACTGCCCTCAGGCAGTGCGCCGCTGAGTTTCGCGCACCCATCAGCATTCTAGTATAGCAATACGTGCCGAAGGGTGTGACCGTTGTGAAATACTGTTGGCAGTCCTCATGGATTAAGATCTGCCAATAACAGCTCGTTAAGTCTAAGGAAGTCATGTATGGCTTGCCCGCGACTTCTGCTAAGAGAAAATCGAATCTCGTAGTGGGTAATTGTCCGGTACCGTGACCTGATTCAATCGCCTGAAATCAGTGACCAACCTCATGTCATCTGAGCCATCATGTTTTGTAACCAACAAAGATCGGGCGGCCCATGCCGAATCGGTTAAGATCAGGTAACCCTTATCCAAGAGCTTGTCAATCTTCTCCTTAAATTGAGCTTTTTTCTTATGTGAGCATGAATAGAGCCTTGCTGCCATAGGTTTGGTCCCGGGATTGACTTGAATCCGCTGTGGTTCCACCAATGCTGGTTTTGACGGCTCCTCGAAAGTACCAATATACTTATCGAGTAGTGTATTCACTTCTCTTCTTTGCTTGGGCGACAGACGGGGTGCCTCCTCTGGGCGCAGTATAACTTCATGCAATAATATTTTTTTGCACACGATGCTGCCCTCTGCACTTTTATTACCGTCTGCACCACCCTGGTGCGTTGTCCACCGTAAGTTAGCCAAATCTAAGCATATAGAATTGCTCCTCATGAAATCCATGCCTAATATTAAAGAATTATGGGGATGACAACCAATTTTATGGGCAGTCTGACTGCACCTACGGTAACCACGGTCTTTGCTATGAAGACCGACGTTGTCTGTAACTTCTTATCTGCTAACTTGACAGATCGTTTACCCTGGGTCATCGGAACCTAAGCGTGTTTCAGAGTGCGAAACACTTCAACCCCTGCCAATGAACTATTCGAACCAGTGTCGAAGATCCCTGTAAAATGATCACCGGTGATCGCCACTGTATCTGTGATGAACGCGGAGTCTGCCGTATAAACAGCATTGGTCTGGACCGTTGCTTGCTGTGCCAACTTTCTCCAACAACCATTTGTTCAGAAATGTTGGGTAACATTTGGAGTCCCGCACACTGGACATCCTGGTGCTGAGGCGCCGGTGGCCGATGTGTTAGCATTGCACACATGACTATCCCGTGAATATTTACTTCTATAAGAGGATTTATTACGGGTATCCGGCTCCTTACTGACAGGTCTATACGGGGTAGACTTCAAGCTCAATGAATGAGCATTTTCTTTGTGTTCAGAATCAGTTTTCTGAAACTGATTAGGTTTCTTCTCGTACCAGACTTCCGCATGCAGCAGCTGGTCCTCCGTCTTGATGGCGGCATCTTATAGCTCCTGCACAGTTTGTAAGTCCCGTGATAACGTAAGTTGACGTATCTCTGGATGTAAAGCCCAATACATCATTCGTATCTGTTTCCCCTCCGCTATGGGCTTCTCCATGGCTTGGAACAAGTCCAGCAGTATATTTAAGAAGTCCGCGGTGGATTGACCGTGGCACTGATGTAACTTGGCAATGCGATCCAGGATAACTGCATCAGACTCTATTCTAGCATACCTTAGCATAGGCAAGGGTACATTTGAAAAGTCAATTTCGTCAAGATTGTTTATGGTAAATAGGAAATAAATACTTAGTATTTGAATATATTGTATTCGCAGTGTCAACTTCCATCATGGAAACTGAGTGAGACATTCCAGAAGTGGATAGTGCTAACTTTCATACATAAACTTTTTTCCGAATTGCAATGTCAAGCAGCATAGCTGCAAGTAGATATTAGAATGTGTGCATTAATAAACTGCTAATAGTTTAAAACTTATGATATGCATTGATGTAGATTTTGTATTTTCGTTTCAGAATTTGATAATATGCAGCCGTCCCGTTAGATCAACAATGTTTGTTGGGATCACAAGATCATCGAGTACAACATCATCTATTTTTATATATGTAATCACATCTGCAACAATGAGCACTCCGAGTCAACTGAGAGGTTAACATCAACGGGAATGGAATAAATCACCAAGCATGACACCCAATTCTGGCATATCAGCAGTCACAATGAGTCGTGGTAGAGACATTTAAAACATTTATGTAAAATTTTTGACAGGAAATGGATAATATGTAAATTGTCATATACAAGTTTCTTATGGAAACTTCATAATGCAACGTACTTTATAGTTGTTGAAACATCGCAATGTACACAGTTGTACAGATGTATATTAACAATATTAAATTTTTAATTGCATGTACATGCATTCTTTAGAAAGAACTGGTAAAATCACATGTAATACTGTTAATTTTAATGTCTGGTCACCTGAAATGAAATGGATTTCCAAAAATACAAATATTCATATAGATGTTTGTACAATTAAGATTGTTCAGGAAATGAAGTTATTTTCAATAAACAGCGTTGTGTGAAATAACATTTATTTCATGGGAGCGTAACGAAGTTCGGTGACCTGATCTCAAAAGTACTGACACCACTAAAGGAATAAATGGGCAAGAGATACAAATTACCAAAAGTTAGGGCCAATAATTTAATATCCCTTTAAAAACAGGGCGAGAAACTCTTTCACTTCGCATGCTATGCATTAAAATTAACCCACTTAACATAAGAACGAACCAATTGCACAAACAATTTGAACTGTCTGAGTTCAAGGTCGCCTATCAGCAGTTCCCTATCAGTAACAGTTCCCAATATAAAAGAAATATAAAAGATAAAACGCAAAGGCGTATAAGCATATCACTTGGGACGCAACAGGCGTCCTCCGAGCAATCATATACAAAACTCCGAACAAGCATAATCACAATAGGCCTTGGCCAAGCTCAGGCTCGCGCGCTGACAACATGTCACAACAAATTATGGAAAACCATTGCACCCCGATTACAATTCTCATCCCCCTTTATGGGTCTATTTTCCTGGCATCAACTAGACGCCCTAAACTTAGAATGTCATCCTTAATTACACGTGGCACAACTTGCGCCATGTGAATGTGATACGCAATTCGCGTAACATATTCCTTCATGATACGCAATTCGCGTAACATATTCCTTCATGAATAATTATTTATAACAGGAGAGGCACAGAAATTATGATGGAAAAATGGTCTGATTTCAAATACAAACATGTAATACTGTTCACTATCAGATATCTTATGTTATATTAACTAGTTAATTTAGCGTCCATCACTCATAAATTATAAGCTTGTTTCAGCGTGAATACAACTTTTTCACTAGCATGTAATTTCAAAATAAGCCTATACATATTTAAAATTACAGTTAGACACATACATAATGTTAATCTTTGCAGAAAGTAACCATACATTCAAGGAAAAAGTTTAAAAATCACTTAATTACTTGGAGGAAGTTACCAACTGCATTGACAAAAAGTTGCATAGATCATTGCAAGTTATGGTTAACAATGATAATATTGCCATAGATCTCATTGAGTTTGAAATACCAGTACCCTTGCCTATGGGATAGTTAAAAGATGTGGGGAAAATGGAATTTATTTTGCAAATCAAACCAATATGCTTTTTTTGTAAGGTCTTTAAAATTTTTGACTAATTCATGCATTAATTTGTTTTATTACTCCACAAGTGATTGGGTGAAATGATTATTAAAGTGAGATTTGTGTTATTTTCCCAATTTATGTTTATTATCACATTCTACGTTTCAACCATTGTATATGGCGTTCTTCATGAACTACATATGAAATTGTGTGACATTTGAAGTACATACAATTTACCTTAGACTTTATATTTTTTAGTTATGTTAAATGCGGCTTAATTTCATATGTAGCTCCGGAAGAAGGTGATATGTTGGCCGAAACATAGAGCATAATGAAACATTGGTTGATGAAATAACACAAGTCTTGCCTTAATAATTCATTTATTGCCAGTTATTAATAAATTACTCAACAATAAAAGTACCTGGTACATGTTGGAGGTAGTGAAGTGTCAAAAGCTACATGTAGTATGTTGGCCAAGATCATGTCAGATGAATTGGCTACAAAGTTTAACAATAAAGGGATTAAGGGAAAGTTGAGTTTCAACATACGAAAAATAAAAGAAGCTATAATTAAGAAATTTATTTTGGCATATACATTTACTACAAATCATCAATGAGTCCTGGAAATATATAAATGGATTATAGGAAGCATTAGAAAAAACTTCCCTGAAGCTAAATGTTCAGATGTAGAAAGTATATTAAAAAAAACTAACTTAAGCATGCTCCTGAAAAGTGGAATAAAAAGCACGCAAGCAAAACTTTAACGTAACTTTAACATTAATATAAAACACTATAATGCATAATGTTGCGTTTATATTGATATTTATGCATAAATTTATTTTAAGCTTCATCCTTAGTAAGAACCGGGAGCCATAACAGCGCCATTTTATTACATATGGAAAATTGTTATTTGTTTAAAGTACATGTAATTAGTTTTTTTGTTTTTACTTTTATTTTATAAAATCAAAGTTTGAAAAAGTTATTATGCAGATGTCAAGTTAAGTCGGTTAAGCTCTTACCTTTTAAAGCCTGTAAAAGTTAGGGGAATTTAACATAGTCATGTTGTTGTGGTTGAAAATTAATGATTGTAAATGGTAAGCTCAGAACCCATTTTCCGACAATGAACTTAGAAAATTTTTAGCGTTTTTAGAGTACAAAATAGAAAAATTCTGTAAATGTAGAAAGATTTGCCATGTTAATTTCCAAATATTTTTATTAGTAAAATTTGCAAAATATTTTCTGTTGTCGATTATGTGAAATATGGCAATTTTTAACATTGTCATTGGCCATGACATTTTTTTAAAACCTGGAAAAGTCAGGGAAGTAAAATTGGAAATTTATGGGAGAACTCCGGAGGTGCAAATGCTTAAGGCATTTTTTTCAACCATAAAGATGGGTTCATTGTCATAGAAAATATTGCTCTCTATTTGAATGTAATTAATCATTATAATATTTTGCAATTGAAAGGTGCCATTGATTTCATTGGATTTGAATTTGTGCCATTTGTTTGATTGTATTTGTATTTGAAGGCGATCATACACGGGGAAAGTTATGTATGGAAACTTGGCAATTTTATGCGTGTCCGAAAAGTCAAGCGCATATTTTTGCTCATTTTATTAAAGGAAATTTTCAAACTGAAATTAATTACATTTCCTTTTTGTTTTTATGAGTGGCAAATTAAACCATTTCATTAAGAGATACACCGCTATCTCTATCCATAAGTGTGAATGGTTAAAAACTGGTGTCATGTGTGAATTCCTGTTCTCACTTGTCGGGTGCTACCACATCATGTATAATGATGACAATAGCAACACCACCTTCCTGAATGAGCTAACCTCTATTGACTCGAGCAGGCACATTGTCTTATGCGGTGACTTAAATCTTCCCCACGTCAACTGGGCCAATTCGTCAATTTCTCCTGGTGGTTCTGCTCTGGAGAGCGCATTTCTACAGCTAGTCCAGGACAAGGGTTGGAAACAACATGTTACCCAATTTGGGTAACATGCATGTTTGGCCAGTCTCCGTCTATACTCGATTTCTTCATAACGCTTGACGACCTCGAAATACTGGGCACCTGCCATTATCCTCCTATGGGAAACAGTGACCATCAGGTCGTCTGCAAAATTAAATTGTGTGCTGAATTTTCAAGAAAGCGGAAGACCATCTACAAGTATAGCAGTGCAGACTATGCGAAAATTTTGGAGGAGCTCAATGCAGTGTGCTGGAAAGAGAGGTTCTCCACGCTAAGTGTGAATGCCTGCTGGGTTCTGCTGCGGTATACCATACAGGGCATTGTCAGCAGGCTGGTTCAATGTGTGACTGTCTGTGGCGATCACACTCCTCTTCTTAAGAGTATTGTGGCTGAACTTAGACGGAAGCACAAACTTGGGAATAGTTTCTATAGTAATAGAACCCCCGACAATCAGACAGCTTATAGAGCCCAGTGCAACAAAGTGGCTACTGTCCTGATGCGACATCGCGATTATTATTGCAATGTTATTATAGGTGACCTTAAATCAAACAGAAAGAAACTGTTTAGCTACATCAATCAAAAATGACGCAGACATGGATCTGTCATCCTGCTTCAAAAAGGGGCGAGCATTGCTTCATGAACTGCTGAGGTAGCCGAGATGCTGGGCAGCACGTTTGCAGGTGTATTCAAGGTTGATATGGCTGCCACTCCATGATTATGCGGCTCTTGTGAATATACTTGAGTACCTTCGGAAGAGATCTACAAGCTCCTGGATGGTCTGGATGGGAGCAAGGCCGGAGGGCCGGATGGGTTATCTCCCTTCTTACTGAAGAAATGTGTAATGGCTCTGTCACATCTTATCGCAGCGATCATTGAGAGATCAATCAATAAGGGGGTACTTCCAGATGACTGGAAGACAGCCAATATTGCACCAATTTTTAAGAAAGGTAGCAAGGTGGATCCAAACAACTATTGCCCTGTCAGTTTGACGTGTACTGTGGCTAAAATTTGTAAGAAGTTTATTCATCCCCGGCTTACTGCCATTCTGAATGATCTCGGCTTCACTGACTCCTCCCAGCACGGTTTTGTTAAGGGTCGCTCGTGCTCAACAAATCTTCTGACTGCCAGGAAGGATTGGACCCTAAGTCTCGATGCGGGGAAATCTGTTGATGTGATCTTTTTCGACTTCTCTCGTGCCTTTGACACCGTAAATCATTAAATGCTTGTATTCAAATTGATAGACCTGGGTATGCTGGTGCAGTTTGTAAATTGGACAGCAGCTTTTCTCTCGGGTCGCACTTAAAGGGTTGTTGTTGACGGCTGTGCATTGGAGTGGCCGCGTGTCACATCCGGTGTTCCTTAAGGATCCTGTTTGGGGCCTCTCCTGTTCTCATTGTATGTCTCGGATGCACACATCAGGGTTGCGTCAAGTGTCTTTAAATTTGCTGACAACCTCAAAATGTATTGAGAAGTGCTTAACAATGGCGATGGAACTGCTATGCAAAGGGATATTGACCAGCTCAGTGCTTGGAGTGCTCAATGGCTTATAAAACTCAACAGTGCAAAATGTAAAGTAATGCATCTTGGAAGGAACAACAAGAATTTCCACTATTCATTAGAGGGTAGCCCAATGCAGGTGGTCACAGAAGAGCGTGACTTGGGTGTAACGGTTAGTTGCCATCTGGGTGTCTCTGC
>JAQGAO010004879.1:0-14392 GCA_034697705.1 Ommatoiulus sabulosus
GTATGCTACAGTTGAAACTTAGCCAAGCTTTATTTCTGCAGTTTACATTGCATCCTTTTATATGTATGATGCTCGAACGAGAACAAAAGAAGAGCGTACATGTACCAACGCATAAAAACAGCCGTTAACTAGCGCCGCCTAGTGGCTTGAAAAAGAAAAATGCGCATGCGCGATCGCAGCGCCACCCAATGTCAAGTGCACGCATCCCTCTATGCAGTGTCGCTTCACTGCACAGCAGACGCGCTCTTCCAACACATAATCATTTATTATTAATTTTTGATCGATTAGATAAGCGTTGAACCTTCCCTGGTGTTTAAGGTTGAAGGTTTATTGAGGGAAAAAAGAAAGCAATAACAAAAATACAAAATGGTACATCCTTGTATAGGGGCAAAAAATAAATAAAACAAAATACAGAATTACATCATAATTATCTAATCCAAAATGTGTTGTTGATGTTATCAGTCAGAAATGGGGTTGTCCGTTTGATGCCAAGTGCACCGATGTGATCGGCATCGGTCGATCAGATTAATTTAGGATCATCGCAGCCACACAACCTTCGCAATTTTCAGATTTTGTCCTTGTGTGACATTGAAGATGTCAATTTACCCCAATTTACCCCAAAACGACGAGCATTACTTCATTAATTGATCACTTTAGTCGATTCCAGTATCATTGATTGGTGTTATTGGCAAGAAAATTGATCTGAAACATTTGTTGTTTTACGCAGAAGAGGAAAAGGGCATGCTCCCGTATTAGCAATTTGCATTATTTATTATTCAAATTGATAAGTTGCAATACGAGGAGCGTTCATTAAGTTTCTGCAATCGTTTAAAAAAAAAAAAAGAACGGCTATGGATTTTAATGAAATTCGGTAGAGAAATGCACGTAAATGTCATCTATTGTTAAAAAAATGTCCATTTTGGGAGCATGTGTATGCCTTGCATAAAAAATGTTTAAGCCTCGGGCATTTGTTGTTCTAACAATCTTAAGGGTTCTCTAACAATCTTTCGCACTTTCGACGTCCATTTCTCAACTGACCAATCCACGCGTAGACCGGACGTTTCTCGGACCTTAAACATGTCGCGCGTTTAAGCTCCTGAAATGCCTTCAGAAGTTAAAAATAACGCCGCTGAGCCACTATCTCTTCGGACTCCATCTTTGCTTTTCCAATTTTAAGCAGATGTTATTTTTTAAACGTATTCGTTAATGTTGAAATATGTTCAGTAATGATGCGTGAATCTTTCCAACATATTTCATTGAAATCCATACAAGCGTTTTTTTTATTTAAAGAAATGATTGCGGATTATTGAACATCTCTCGTAGATCAAACAAGTTATAGTGACAAGTGACGAAACATCAATAAAACTAAAATTATGGTAAAATTATTTACAACTATGCTAATTATGAGGAAATATTCTTGTGAAGGTAGGCCTACAAGTCCTTGAGCTACATTTATGCCAATGTACGTGTCGATTTAAACTGTCACATGTGTCATTGCATTACAATTCTGTTTCCTGAAAGGAAATTCAAGAATCAAGGTCGAGCTGCAAACGCTGTGCATTTCTAATTATAGAAGTTAGCTAATGAGCAAAACAAGAGCATTGTATTACCGATCGAACATTGATTTTTAACTAGATTTATATGAACTTAATTTTAAGGACAAGTGCATAAAATAGTGTAAAACCCATATTCGAATTGTGCAAGATCGTCCTTTCCTCGTTAAAAATTTTAAGGGTTCTCTTAGATCTGGAAATGTCAGGGAATTTAAAAAATGTCTGGAAAAGTCAGGAAATTTGAAAATGTTTGGAAAATTTGCAAAATTTGCACACATATTGGATGTCAAATTTTCAAAATGCTGAAGTTTTCGAGGACAAATTTGCAAACATGTCAACAGTTTCTGAAGACAAATTTTTATCGTTTTCCAAGGATGAAATTGCCAAATTTTCAACAGTTTGAGCGCAAATTTGCAAAATTTTCAGCAGTTTCCGAGGACAGATTTGTAAAATTTGCAACAGTTTCTGAGTACAAATTTTCAACATTTTTATGCTTTCAAAGTCAAATTTGCCGCAACGAAAATTAACATCTTCCGAGTGCAAATTGGTAGAAATTTTCAACAACTTCCAAGAAAAAATTTGTAAATTTGCAAGTTTTCGAATCAAAATTCAAAATTTTCAACAATTTATCAGTAGAAATTTGTAAAATGTTCAACAATTTATCAGTAGAAATTTGCAAAATTTTCTAAAAAGTTTCTGAAGTCAAATATTGCAAAGTTTTCAAAAAGGCTACCAAGTGAAATTTTCAAAATTTCCCATTTTCCGAAGACAAATTTCCACAATTTTTAAGGTTTGCCGAGTAGCCTACAAATTTTCAAAACTTTCAACATTTTCCAAATACAAATTTGTAAAAAAAATTTGAAATTTTTCTATGTCGATCTTGCAAAATCGTGGATAACATTGGCATAGTCAATTTCGGCATTGTCATTGGTCAGAGAAATTTCCGAGGGGAACGCTGCATTTTAATTTTCTTTACAATTTTTTTATAAATAACATTTTCAAAAAATTAATTTACTGCCAGTACACACTATCAAACTGCTTTGGCACGTACTACAAATTTTGCATATTTTTGATGATATTGATTTTTTGTTTAACTATTTCAGTTTCACAAGACACAAAATCTGCCTCCAGCAACAGAACCGCTAGTGGAACATCTTCACCGACTAAGAATGCAAAATCTAGAGCGATGCCGTTGAAAACCCAGTCACCGAAGACCCCGAATTTAGGTACAGGTAAGGGGTTCATCGTCCTCCGCTCGCAATTGTTCAGGTGGACTCAGGCGTACTCATGACTGTAATATACTTTTCTAGCTAAGAAAACCACGAGGGCTGCGCTGCAGAATAAATCGACAGAAGATCTTTGCGGACAGATCCTCGAACTTAAGAAGGTGCTGGTTGGAACCGTTACGCTAGTAAGGTGGACATTTTTGTTGGATTTTCCCTTGATTAATACGGACTTTTTGTAATTTCAAGGCGTTGTCGAGTGCTAATGATGAAAAAAGTAACTTGAAAGCCAAGCTGCATCGACTCGAAGAGGAGAGTAATAAAAAGGTACGTCCAGTAAATTTTAATCAGCATTAGATCGTGCTCGTACCTCAAATTGATTTTTTTTTTAATTTAGTCGGAAATGGAAAAGAATTCTACAAATTCGGTTAGTACGATGCATTTTCAATCTTTGGACTGCTTTTTCCCAGATGCTTATTATTGTCTCTTTTGTGTGTGGAACAGCTCCTGAATAATCTGAAAAGAAAAATCCAGCGATTGGAAAGCACTCTTAAGGATAAGGAAAGTGTAATAAAGTAAGCAATTTCTGTGGTTTCTTGCTTTGAGTACAGTATATCATTTGTTAATATAAATGTTGATAATGTCGTCTCGATCCAATATTAATGCTTCTATGTTGTTAGCTTAGGGCCCATTTGTAAACTTTTAAAATCTATTCAGAGAGAGGACAGTTTTAGAGGATAAATTTGCAACATTTTTAACAGTTTCTGAGATAAAATTTTCAAAAATTTGCAACAGTTTCCGAAGACAAATTCACAAAATTCTTCACGTTTTCCGAGCAATTTACTGTCTCGTAGACTATATTCGAGTTAAGGATTTGTAAAATTTTTAGACAATTTCCGAGGACAAATTTGCCACATTTTCGAACTTTTTGTAATAGAAATTTGGAAGATCTTCAACCTTTTACACTACAAATTTGCAAAAAAAGAAATTCTGACTGTTTTCTAAGTACGGATTTGTAAAACTTTCTACAATTTCTGAGAGAAAGTTACAAAATTTTCAACAGATTCCGAGGAGAAATTCTCAAAATTCTCAACTTTTTTTGAGTACGAATTTGCGGAACGTTCGACATTTTCCAGGTATATAAATTAGTAACATTTTCAAGAAATATTTTTGGTAATTTTGTGAAACTTTCAGAATTGTCATTAGTAAAATTTGCAAAATATTGGATATTGTCTTGTGTCGATTTTGCAAACTCGAGAATAACATTTGGCATGTCAATTTTGACATTGTCATAGGTCAGGGAAATTTGTTTAAAAACCTGGAAAAGTCAAGGAAGTTGAATATGAAATTTCTGGGTGAACCCTGTTAAATCCTACTCTGCCGGAGTAAACTGAATATGTTCAAGTTATATTGCAACATTTCATCCATATTACCATTTTTGCTTCTTTCTTGCGTAGGAAGTTGCAGAACGATGTGAAAACAGCGAAACAAAGCGCTACGAAGCGAGCGCCGGAAACCCCTATCGAGGTAGGCCATTTTTCCCTATATAAAATTTACCAAATTTCGCTGGCTCGAAATAAATTTTCCACCCTGATATTTTCTTTTAGACACTGAATTCTGCAGGAAAGCGTCCTCTGGGCTCTCCCCAAGAAAGCACGCGACCCACCCCCACCAAGTAGGTGAACGCGTGCTCGAAAAATTCAAACTCAACTAACGGGCAATGTGGCTCAATCCACACACTATATATTTATCACAATTTAAGGAACCATGCATCACACGGGAGTCCCATGGGTAGGCGGGCCACTCCAAGCAAGGGACGGGATCAGAATGCAGCCTCCGTTGAGGAAACCAAGCAGCTGAAGTGTTGGTTGAGGCGAGCGTTGGGCATCGAGCAAATCAGCGGTACGTTCTATGATTGTATCTGTCGTATTCCGATGCGCTTCAGAAAGGGGATATTTGTTAATAATTTGAAAAAAAAAAACAATTTGTATTGCTTTATCCAAATGCAGAAAAATACGAAGAGATGAACAATTTGGAATTAATAGCAGAGATCCAGAAACTGACAGAGGTAAGTTTAAAACATTCATTTTAACAGGAATACCCCAGACCTGGAAAACCTGGAAAAGTTGGGGAGGCTGAAAATGTCTGGAAAAATCAGGGAAGAATGACTTATTTTTAAAAAGTCAGCGACATTTAACGTATAGATGTCGTCACGATCCAAATTTAATGCTTCTTCATGATTAGCTCAGGATCCGTTTGAAAACTTTTTTAAAGTTTCCGGGTAAGAATTTGCACAATTTTCAACAGTTTCCATCGACCAATTTGCATAATTTTCAATCTTTTACGAGAATTGACTCGCTGAATTTTCCCCGTTTTCCGAGAAAGAGTTGTTACATTTTCTAGAGTTTCTCAAGACAAATTTGCAAAATTTTCAAACTTTTGGTATTACGAATTTGCAAGATATCCAACCTTTTCTAGCACAAATGTGCAAAAAATGTCCACGTTTGCCCAAGACAAACTCGCAAATTTTTCAATCTTTTCCGAAGACAAACTTGCAAAATTTTTACCAGTTTCAGATTTTAAATTTGCAAAACTTTCCACATTTTACGATTACAAGTTTGCAAAATTTTGAGCAGTTTTTAAAGGCAAATTGGCAAAGTTCTTTCAAGATAAACTTGCAAATTCTTTCCACGTTCTTCGAAGACAAACTTGAAAAATTTTCAACAGTTTCCATGGACCAATTTGCAAAATTTTCAAACTTCGTATTACGAATTTGCTAGATTTCAACCTTTTCCAGCACTAATGTGCAAAACAATGTCCGCACTTCCGAAGACAAACTAGCAAAATTTTCAACAGTTTCATTTTACGAATACAAATTTGTAAAAGGTTCAACATTTTACGAATACAAATTTGTAAAATTTGCAAATATTTTTCATGCTTATTTCGTATGCATGTTCGTCTTATGTTAATTTTGAAAATCAGGAATATTGTTCCATGTCGATTTTATAAAGTCATGGATAACATTGGCATACAGTATGTCAATTTTTGACATTGTCATGGTTCAGGGAAACTGGTTTAAAATACTTGGAGAAGTTGAATATGAAATTTCTGAGGGAATTCTGGTACAAACCAGGCATTGATAAGATGTATTTTAGGAAGAAAGTTGAAACTGACAAATTTAGGCCAATGATGCAGATTTTAAACCCATTTTAGTGGTTTGATGCACCAAAATAGCTCTTCAGCCATTCAAATTAATTGGATATTTTGGAGATTTTCTTTATGAAATTGGCATAAATTCAGCGACATACTTGCTTGAAATTGCAGGAATTAAAGTTGCATAAAAAATTAGTTGAATTGGGCAGCTCGCAAGATCCTCCGTCTGATTGGAAGGTCAAGGAAATGGTAGTGGCCGAGGAGCTTGAAAAGCTTAAGACTGAGCTCATCAAGGTTAAGGAAGATCGCGTGGAATACTATTGTGCCATGGAGAACAAAGAGTGAGTGAAAGGGTAGCTTGACACGAATATCTGTAAGTGTTTAGGATCATCATCTCAATTCCTTGTCATTTCAGCGCCGAGTTAGCCAAATTGATGGAGGAACTGAAGAAGGTGCAGAAAGATCGGACCGATGGAAAGGAAAGGCCGGAACGGAATCGACCGGGCACCTTCGTGAGGAAGCCGAGCACACAACCGGCATCGGGCAATAAAACCAACTCTGGAAAAGCGGCCGAGCCTTCCAAGAGCACACCAGCACGGGGGACGCATCCTGTTAATCAGAAGTCCTCCGTGGGGAACGAAAGCCCGACCAAGCGTGTCGCGAATGGAAAGTCCAAGATGAATACAACGACCACGATAACTAAACAGGTAAGGATGATAATGTCCGATTAAATTTTAATGAAAATGTTCAGTTAACTCATCACAAAAAATGTCCGATAAAATATACAAAAAAATGTACGATTAAATGTACAAACAATGTGCGGTTATAAGTTCAAAATAATGTCCGATTAAATGTTAAAAAATGTCCGTTTTAATTTTCAAAAAAAAAATGTCCGATTGAATCTTTAAAAGAAAATGTCCGATTAAATCTTCATAAAAATGTTTGGTTAGCTCTTCACAAAAAATGTCCTATTAAATGTACAAATAAATGTCCGGTTATATGTTGAAAATAATGTCCGATTAAATGTTAAAAAATATCCGATCAAATGTTAAAAAAAGGTCCGGTTAAATTTTCAAAAAAAATGTCCGGTTAAATATTCAAAAGAAAATGTCCGGTTAAATATTCAAAAGAAAATGTCCGGATAAATCTTCAAAAAAATTGTCCCTTTAAATCTTAAAAAAAAATGTCCCGTTAAATCTTCGAAAAAAATGTCCGATGGGACAGGTAAGGATGTCTGATTAATTCTTCATAAAAATGTTCGGTTAACTCTTCACAAAAAATGTCCTATTAAATGTACAAAAAAAAGGTCCGGTTATATGTTTAAAAAAAGTCCGATTAAATGTTAAAAAAAATGTTCGGTTAAATTTTCAAAAAAAAATTTCCAGTTAAATCCTCAAAATATCCAGTTAAAACTTCAAAAAAAATGTTTAGTTAAATCTAAATAAAAAAATGTCGGGTTAAATATTCAATAAAATGTCCTATTAAGTCTTCAAAAAAAAATGTTCGGTTGAATCTTCAAAAAAAATGTCCTGTTAAATCTTAAAAAATTGTCCCATTAAATCTTTAAAAAATTGTCCGATCAAATTTTAAAAGAAATTTCCGATTGAACGTTCAAAGAAATGTTCGATTAAATCTTCAACAAAATTTCCTATTAGATGTCCACAAAATATTTCCGATTAAATGTTCCTTACCAAAATTTTCAAAACATTTGACTTCAGCATGTTATCTTTTTATTTAAGATGGGCGGAATCACAAAATCCACAACCATCACCATAAAAAAGACTTCCAAGACCAAGCCAACTGCTCCCGAGGCTCCAGGTTCTCCAGCTGCTGTTCCGAAAGTTGACGGACCAAAGGATAGCTCCATCGAAGGCAAGGCAGGAGTCGGTGCCATGGAAGTCGAGAGTTTCCGCGAGAATCTGGCGGCCAAGAAGATCCAGAAGACATGGAAGCAACACCAGACAAAGAATCAGGTTAAGACTGTTGCCGAAATTTTGTTTTGAAATGTACTAGGGAGTGAGATAACTGATGCATTTGTAGGAGGAGGAGACAGAGCAGGTGCAGGAGATGACCGATCAGGTCAATGGAATCATTCAAGAAGACGTGCGTAATTTTCAAGAAAATCGGGCGGCCAAAGTCATCCAGAAGGGATGGAAGGAGAGCCGCGGGAAGACGTCGCCGGACAAGGATCTCGATGAGGTACTGGAAGAAATTGGCAACTAACGCCTTACGAAAGTCAGGGAAGAATGACTTATTTTGAAAATGTCAGGGAAAATCAGCGTATTCATGTTATTACGATCCAAAATTAATGCTTCTACTTGTTTCGCTCAAGACCCATTTTCAAAATTTTCCCATCACAACATTTGCAAAATTTTATAATTTTTCGAGGATACATTTATAAAATTTTAAATATTTACCGAGGATGCATTCGCAAAATATTTAACCTATTCCGAGGATAAATTTTGAAAATTTTCCACGTTTTCCAGAGCACAAAATTTCAAAATTTTCAAACAGTTTCCGAGGACAAATTTGCAACAGTTTCAAACTTTCGTAATACCAATTTGCAAGATTTGCAACACAAATTTTCAAAAATTGCAACCGTTTCCGAAGACAAGCTTTCAAAATTTTCAACCTTCTTTGAGGACAATTATCCAACATTTTCTACCTTCTTCGAGGACAAACTGGCAAATTTGTCGTCTTTGTCAGAGTATGTAATTTCTTAATTTTGAACCTATTCCAAGAATAAAGCAAAATTTTCTACTGTTTCAGAGTACAGGTTTGCAAAATTTTCCACGTTTACCAAATTTTCGTAAAATAAATTTGCAAGATTCCGAACCTTTTCCAGCACAAATTGTCAAAATTTTGAACTGTTTTAGTATTAAAATTATTATTAAAATTGTAAAGGAGTCAATTGTTCTCTACGAGTAGATACACCTATAATGTATTTTGAATTTTGAGACAATTTTTAAATTGTGGCCTTTTCTTAGGCCGTGATAGCAATTCAGGCTACAGCGAGAGGACATTCCGAACGAAGTGAGCACCTCGCTGCCATGAAGGGGGCATCCGGGGACTCCGCGCTGGTCAACCGAAACGGAGACTTCGATGCCTCGGCGGAGGACGACCTGGATGCCAGCGCCACGATCATTCAGGCTGCGGCCAGGGCGCACCACCATCGGGAGGAAGTGCTGCAGAAGTGGGAGGGCACGAACGGTAACGGGGTTGTCATGCACGGCGAATCATTGCCGCCTTAGACGACAATAAACAGCACTGGTTCCGAGCACGTTCCATTTCTCAAGGCCGATGCCATCGCTAGTAATCCAGAGTTTAAAACCTTAAAATATAGATCTTTTCCCATTTTTACAAGCAAGAATGCAAAGATTGATTGGAGAGTTCGACCATGTCTTACTCAGTACATGTCTCGCTCGTTAAAAATCTACATATCTTGAAATAACTGTTTTATCCTCCATAGTCTCAACTCACCCTTACTGTTCTATCTGCGGTAGTTTCTTACATGTCCTGACCCGCAGTTGTAAATAATCTTAACATTGTTTTTAACTTTTCATCGAAGCTGAATACTAAGCTGGCATCGGCCATCGTTTAGTTAGCCATTGTAACGTTCAACTTCAAGATGCCATCAACGATCACCCGAAAGTATTCATGGTTGCCAAATTACCCTAATCCGTTTTGTTCTTGTTGAGCTTTTTATCATGATTCCAGAGATTTTTGGGCATTAAACACGAGGTTGCTTAAGAGTTCGGATCAGCAGTTTGCGTCCATGGCACATCTGGTAGATCGTCCCATGCCACGATACAGTATTTTTGAGAACTTCTGTGAATATGTTTGCAAATTGTACGAATTTGATGTTATCGCACTTTTGCCACTGATCTCCCAAGAAAACTAATCTGTTATACTTTTTGGCGGTATTTAAAATATATGGAAATTATTGATTTTATCAATGTAATATTGTTGTCACGATCCAAAAGTAATGTTTCCACGTGGTTAGCTCAGGACCCATTTGCAACATTTTTGCAGTACAAGTTTTAAAAATTTCCACCAATTTCTGAGGACACAATTGCAAAGTTTACAACTTTTTTGCGGATAAACATGTAAAATTTTCAAGCATTTCCGGGGACATATTTGCAAAATTTTCAAGTTTCCGATGGCACATTTTCAAACTTTTCGTAAGATAAGTTTTCAAGATTTCCAACCTTTTTCCAGCAGAAATTTGAAAAATTGTAAACTGATTTCAAGTACAGATTTGTAAAAATTTCAACAAATTTAGAGCACAACGTTTCCAATTAGAAATTTGCAAAACTTTCAACGTTTTCCGAATACTAATTTGCAAAATTTTAAAAAGAAAAAACGTTCATGCTAATTTTCTAAAATTTGCCATGAGTCAATTTTGTAAAATATTGAATATTGTCCTGTGGTGATTTTTCAAAATTGGGGATAACATTGGCCTATGTCAATGTTGAAATTGTGGTTGGTCAGAGAAATTTGTTTAAAAACCTGGAAAAGTTAGGGAAGTCGCAACTGAAAATGAATTCTTTTTTTTATGCAACTGCTGTTGTCGGAAGAAATTGGTATTCTCCTGAAGAATGTAAGTTTTGAAACACGTAATCTTGAAAAAATGTAGCTTATAGCTTCTTAACTTCTTGTTGCTGATGAATTCTAGCAAGTTTAAAAAGTGATACTTTTCTTAATTTTGTTTTAGATTTAATATCATGATTTCTGTAATAATAAATCTTCATTTTAAACAATCTTGTAGGATGTTTAACTTGACAAATATTGTCAAAACAGTCGTACGAATCTCGTATCAATTTATTGAGCATTTTGGTGGGTGGCTATGACAACAATTTGCATAATTCCCATAATTTGATTTATTAATCGGCCGTTTGTTTCTTCATTTAGTTAACCATGCTTTCATCTGGCTTTTCACTTGGTCATCTTCAGGTTTTGTAGGCTCGGGTCCGGCATGGCCACACTGGGGTCGCAGGTGAAGGCCACGGTCAAGAAGTAGCGTTCCCCCGCCCTCACCCTTTCTACGTAATACCGGTTTTCCGAGCCCGATGTGAACAGCGAAAGTCGACCTAAATGACAAAATGGCACGGATCAATCTTTGCAACCCACCGATCATCAACATCGAGGAAACAGCTTCTTCAAGGAAGTTTCAGGAGCGAAACTCATGAAGTCTTTTCAGACAACTTAATTCCCCATACCTTTTCTAGGCTCTACGGTCCTGTTGGACACCTTGTCAACAAGCACGAGCCTTCCTCCGTTGAAGTCCTCATCGTAAGTTCCCAAATCGACAAGGGATGAGTAGTACCACGTCCCATGAACTTCCTAGGATTGAAATATGTATGTTTGTGGATTTTTAAAATTTTATTTCTGCTACGAGGCTAAACACCAATGCCAGGGGATTTTGCCTACAAAGGGGGACTTTCAAAGGGGGATGTTAAACGCGCAGAGATCAAACTGAGTCTACACGGGACCTCAGTTTACAACTCTCATCCGAAAGAGCCACCACTTAAAGAATTTTGCATAACCTTAAAATTCTCACTGACCTCGACAGAGGAGTGATCCCCACTAGTTAGGATCGAGAAGCAATAGCGTGAATCATTCGACCATCAGTGTTGGCGTTGGATTAAAATGGGATTCATCGAACAGCCAATGATGTTTACGGTGTAAGACGTGTAAGAGTTACCTTGTCCACGTGTGGGCGCGAGTACTCAATGTGGTCCAGCGCAACTTTTTCTGGAATGATTCTCGTGATGACGAGGGGGAATGTTGGAAACACCTTGTTAGGATTGCCTCCAAACTCTAGCGTTATCCGGAGCTGAATGGCGCTTCTCACCCTCCTAAATCAGTTAAAGATTAGCGTCGGAGCAATTCATGGGAACTCGGTGTAGTCATTCTGGAGCATACTTACGCGATTGCGGCAAAATCCTTCTTGGTAAATACATTCCTGGCAGTAGGTAATCTGTAAGACACAAGAATTTTAATAGATCACAAATTTCTAACTGAGATTCGTTCGCAATTATGAAAAGGTACATTTTTTAAATTTTGAACAATTTCAAAAGACAAATTTTCAACAGTTTCAAAGGACAAATTTGTACATTTTTCCACATTTTTCAATGAAAAACTTGTCAATCTTTTCCGAATACAAACTTGCAAAATTTTTCGCGCTTTTCAAGTACAACTTTTCAAAATTTTAAACATTTACGGAGGACACATTTTAAAAATTTTAAACTTTCTCAGAGAACATATTTATAAATTTTTTTAGCATATTCCTAGGATAAATTTGAAATTTTTTAAACAGTTTCCAAGAACAAATTTTCCACTTTGTCCGAGCACAAATTAGAAAAATTTTAAAACTTTTCGTAATACAAATTTGCAACAGTTTCTGAGGAGAAATTTGCTAAATTCTCAACAGATTTAGAGGTTAAATTTTCAAAATTCTACAACCTTTTCAGACTACAAATTTTGAAAAAATTTCAGAGGTTAGTCAACTTACTTATAAATATTTACAGAAGTGCCGCTCGTAGATCTTAAAATTCCAGAGTGCAAATCAAGCGTGGAATACTAGAAATATAACGTCAAAACTTTCTAGGTCAGTCAGAGGCGCCAAAAATCTCAGCAGCTCTCTTTCAAGCTGTAAGCATTAATTATTATGTACTAATTAATTTGCACATTATCCAAATGATCCATACTCCACTGTCTGACCTGGCCAGTCGGAATCCCTCTTTGGCAATACTGAAAAATTCAAAATTTAGTATTACGATCATTGAAGAATCCAGAATTTTCTCAAAATAATACTAGATCTCATCGAAGAATCCAGAATTTTCTCAAAATAATACTACATCTCATCGAAGAATCCGGAATTTTCTCAAAATAATACTTGATCTCATCGAAGGATACAGAATTTTCTCAAAATAATTGTAGATCTCATTGAAGAATCCAGAATTTTATCATGATAATACTAAATCACATCAAAGAATCCAGAATAATTCTCTAAAACTAGCTTCAAACCACCATCTCTGTCAAGTTTAAGCACAGAGATCCTCGATCCGCATTATGCTAAAGAAGAAAATGTCCTTATTCTGTGTGCGTACTTTAAAATTCTGTCCACATCATCGGGAGCGAGCAGGCTGTCCATCACCACGCGGCCGCAGCGTCTTGGAATGCATTCTGAGTTTAAGAAAAAGTGAAGTTAAGGTTCGTTCGTTTGCAAACTTTGTCCAAATGCTAACATCCGACAATTGGTTTACCTGGCCATGTCATTCCGTAGTCATCGGAGCACGGAACTTCAGAGCTTCTCCTGGAAACTGAGTCTGTGGACTTTACGAACGCCTTCAACGGATCGTCCTTCACCAGGAGGCTCAAGTACGTGACCGCCGCAGCGACTAAAAGGATTCCTAGCCGCCGGAGAAAGTTACGAAGGAATTGCGACCGGTTGGCGGATTGAGTGATCACTGGCTGCGGCTGCTGCGATGGAGCATGATCTTGGCTGGAGCTGGAATGGAAGGAAGTCCCGTAACATTCTACTATGGCTATGACTTGTCGCCTTGCCCTTTGATATGGGTACTGATGGGGGAGTTGGCTACTGTGTTGTTCGTTAAGTTTCCGCAATCATTTTAACGGATGCATGGATTTTAATGAAATTTGTTGGACATGTTCTTCCATCATTGCATAAGCTTGAAAATTAGAAAGCAACGATGGAGTCCGAAGATCGAGGTAGTGGCTAAACAGCTCATTTTTAACTTTTGAAGGCATTTCACGAGAAGAAATGCGTGACATTAAGTTTGAGGTCCGAGTATTGTCCGAACATTTGGTCTACGAGTGGATTGGACGGGCGAATGGTCAAGATATATGAAGAGAGAAGTGGACTGACAACTATAGGGTCTCAAACAAATGCTCTTTGGATGACACTATATGCTCTGTACATTTTTAACTCTTAAAATAATGGAAAAGCACATCATTCTGCCTCCTAAAATACGAAATCTGGACATTATAAAACCATGATCCATGTGGATACTAGATCCAAGTTCACATTATCGATAATCGAACTACCGAAGTTTAGAAAGTTTGACCAAAATGGTCTACAGAATCACAGATATTTAGTTGCTAAATTGATATCTACGTGTATGTACCTGTCAATTGTTCGATTAGGAGAAGTTTTAGCATTTTTCGTTAATTTACGAGAACTGGACATTCCTTCTTTTTTTAATAATAAATGTACGATTCGTACATCACATCATACTATCAACGACCAAGACTTGTATTGCGTAGTATGCGTACTCCTTGTCGAGATGTTTCACTTTAGAGTGGCCAAAACACTGCAGCGCCGCCCTGGATTTTTAAATGTAGAAACACAGTATAGTCACTAAGCTTTGTGGTTAACGTTCTCGCCTCGCATTCGGTAGACCAGGGTTCGATTCCCGGGTCGGCTATCCTCGATTGTGG
>JAQGAO010004880.1:0-14391 GCA_034697705.1 Ommatoiulus sabulosus
AGCGTGTTACTTTTTGCATTCCTGTAAAGTTTGCAGTCGGTTGTTTCACGGTATTTTGAAAATTTAATTTGGGTAAGTTTATATGCGTCTTAATTTAGCTTGTCATTTTTTTTTATTTGTTCATGACTAATTTATTAGCATTGGGAATCGATTTTTACGAGGACATACGTACCGCACTAGCGGCATCTTGCATAAGCATTTCATTCACGAGTCATTGACTTGTACTTTGTTGACTTTATGAGTTACCTCCTAAAATTCCGTATAACGGAGAATTAATTAAAACCGCTATTATTTAAAATGTGTATTTTGACATTGAAAGCAGTTAAGCGTTATGGAGAACACCTTATGAGCCTACCTGTCATTTTTGTTGTGATGTTTCCATCACGTACATGTAGGCTACCCTCCTCCAACCTAGATACAACTGCTATTTTACATTTTGCACCTTGAAACCAAGTATGACTCAAGTTAGTCATTTTCTAAACAGTAGAGAGACTGCTTTTATGGTGAAAGAGCGCCATAATTGTTTGTTTGAAGTATGTAAACATTTGAAAAATAAGTTCAATACGCAATCCCGATCTCATCCTTTTATCTCGTTACCTGTGTATCAGGCATTCATAAAGTTGAAATTAATTTATTATTACCAAAAAAAAACACAGGGATTAACGGTTGTGCTCTAGTTCATTTTAAGTTGCCATTCCAGCAATTATTTTGGATAGCCTAGTAGAAAACTCCCATAATATTCCAGGAACAACCAGGTGCTATCACAATGGAAACGGTATTAACCAGCAAGCAAATCCGCCAGATGTTCATCGACTTCTTTGCGACGAAGCATGATCATCTTCACGTTCCCTCATCATCAGTCATTCCTCACGATGACCCAACTCTGCTGTTTACAAATGCAGGCATGAACCAGGTAGAAGTCGGACAATTAGACTTTTCAAATGCCATGTAAGTGTTTAAAGTACGTTAAATACTAAATTCTTGGTTCAATTTTAGTTCAAGCCTATCTTCCTGGGCACTGTCGACCCCAACAGTGATATGGCCAAGTACACTCGGACGGTCGACACTCAGAAGTGTATTCGTGCGGGCGGTAAACACAATGATCTGGATGATGTGGGAAAAGACGTCTACCACCACACTTATTTTGAGATGCTGGGAAATTGGTCTTTTGGAGATTATTTTAAGGTGAATCTACTTGAGGTGAAGCTGTATTAAAGTATAAATCGTTCTGTGTTTAAGCTCAGGTTTTATTTTGGAAGAAACTACTTATAAGTGCATATGCTTTTTACATGTTGCATGTACACTCCAGTTTTTTATTTTAAAATATATTTGAAATTTCTTGAAACATTCACATCTGTATTATAAGTCAAATGTTATTTATTCCAGCAACAATTCACACAAGCAATACAATGCCTAGTGAATGTTAGTAGTTACTGGGTTTTTTTGCTGTAAAATGTTGACAGTTTGGTTATATGTTCGACCCATATACCAAGTGTGGGTTAGATGTTGTGAAATCACATTTAAAATAAGGGATAACTGGTACACTGTTCTGAGACGAGTGATGAAAATCGCATGTTTTCATTATTGCAGAAAGAAATATGCAACTGGGCATGGGACTTGCTCACCAACGTCTACCATCTACCCAAAGAAAGGTTGTACGTGACATATTTTGGGGGCAAACCAGAGCTTGGGCTAGAGCCAGACAATGAATGTAGAGATATTTGGATCGAAATTGGGTAAGACCAATGGGCTTACTAATATTTTGAGCAATATTTGAGTTTCCCTTGCCCACATGTATGTCTCGATAGGCTTCCACCAGAGCGGGTGTTGCCATTCAGCATGAAGGACAATTTTTGGGAGATGGGAGAAACTGGACCGTGCGGCCCTTGTACTGAGATACACTTTGACCGCATTGGTGGCCGTGATGCTGCTCCCCTGGTCAATGCAGATGTTGCTGATGTACTGGAAATCTGGAATCTTGTATTCATTCAGTTCAACAGGTGATTTATAGTGTTTACATTTTTTAATTTTTTCATCGTCTGGAATAGATGAGGAAATTTGGCTAATTTTCTTATCATTATTTAAAATTGTTAATTTAGGGAGACTGATGGGTCTCTGCGTGTTCTGCCAAAGAAGCATGTTGACACCGGAATGGGCTTTGAGCGAGTTGTGTCAGTGATTCAGAACAAGACGTCCAATTATGACACAGATTTGTTTACACCGATTTTTGAGGCAGTCACGAAGGTAATTAATCGATTATTTCTTCTCAGTTATCCCACTTTTTCTTTGAGCCTTTATAAAAATGCTAAAACGATATATTTAATATAAAAAAAAATTTTTTTACGAGCATGTTATTTACATTCTGTGGTTGCTTGCAAACATTACATGCGCTTTCATTAAGAATGTTTTTCTTATACTCTTGCCCATGTGTTAGTGTGCCTTTGTTAAATTTTAGAATTTTTCCTTAAATTTCAGAGTACTGGAGCAAGGTCCTACACGGGGCATGTTGGTGCAGATGACATTGATGGTCTGGATATGGCATACAGGGTCATTGCTGACCATGCCCGCACTCTTACAATTGCTCTGTCTGATGGCGGTCGACCTGATAATGTTGGAAGGGGGTAATTTGCTAGGATCATCCTCGATGATAGGAAAAATGTCCCCATAATTCAATGATAAGAAAAATTTCCCCATAACTTGTTTATAGGAAAAGATATCAAAAGAATCTAATTCTCATGTACAATGATTGATTTTAGGTATGTTCTTCGCCGAATTCTACGCCGTGCCATTCGCTATGCCCACGAGAAGCTGCAAGCCAAGCCTGGAATGTTTGCCAGCTTGGTAGACATTGTTGTTGACATTCTGGTAATTGATTTTGTGATCTTCACAATTTCTGACAGGCATTTCTTCAAATGCCATAGTGATTTTCACTTCCTCGGACATTTCCTAAGCATTTAAGTCCGGGAATTAAATTGCAGTGAATCTCAATAACGGGTGTTCTATTGCCTGAATTTGGAAATTGTACAATGAAATCTTAAGGACTCACTTGAGTCAGTTGTGTGCTATTCTTCACAAGTAAAAGACTTGTATTTTTTCCAGGGAGATACGTTCGGTGAACTCAAGAAGGACCCTCAGTCGGTAGGTTTTTTTCTTTTAATTCGTTAACCGTCATGGATAAGGCTGCATTTTGATGACAAAAACGACAAACAGGTAAAGGATATCATAAATGAGGAAGAGGCACAGTTTCTTAAAACCCTGTCACGTGGCCAGCGGCTTTTGGAGAGAACTATCAGAAAGCTGGGTGATCAGAAGATCCTCCCTGGCGACGTTGCTTGGAGGCTGTATGACACCTATGGGTTTCCGCTCGATCTAACCCTGCTGATGACCGAGGAAAAGGGACTTTCCATCGATATGGCGTCTTATGAGGAAGCTAAACGACAGGCACAAGTAAGTTTTAGCCAGGGTAAATTTTTGGTTTTAATTTGGTCAATTTCATTTATGAAAAATAATTGTGTTTTTAATTCTTCTTGTAGTTGACGTCACAGGGCAAAGGGGCTGGAATCGACGACAGCATCAGTTTGGACGTCCATGCCATCAGCGAGTTGCAGGAGAAGATGGTGCCCCCTACAGACGACTTGCCGAAGTACACGTATCAAGCCACATCCAAAGAAAGCGATGCATCATATAGTAAGGGGTGAATCTTTTAGAATGTTGTCCTTTTTTAATCATCAAGGAATTCGTTTGTTGGCAATGTCGTCTTGATTTGTTGCAGCCTTCAGCCCTTGCGAAGCAACTGTAATCGCCATACGTTGCAACAAGCAGTTTGTGACCGATGAAATGAAGTCTGGGAAGGAATGTGCAATTTTATTGGATCGTACTTGCTTCTACGCTGAGCAGGGCGGGCAGACGTACGATGAAGGTTTTATCGTGAAAGTTGGTGATGAGGCGAGTCTTGATCCCATTTTCATAATACAGTATGTAATAATGACTTCTTTTAACAATGATCCAATAAAAAAATACTTAACTGATGCCAAATTAGGAATAATTTCACTTTCCATATTGAATGATTTCCATGGTATCTTTTCTTTTAATGTAAATTATATCATTTTTTCTTATAAAAAAAATCAATGGTGCAGCAATATTTTAAAAAAATGCTTAAAATCAAAATCTTTTGTTTGGAACATTGTTGCATGCAGGTATAATTCATGACAGAAGTATTCTTTTTTAGAAATGAATTAATAATTTTGTTACCTTGGTATTATAAGTGTATTTGCAACATTGATATGGTGCAAAACTAAACACTTTTTATAGAATTTTCTATTTGTTATGGTCAGAGACTTCTTGATTTCTACAAATATGCTCACATGATTTGTAGAGTAATCCCATTCAAATAATAAATTCTCAACGTTTCAGGAGACCGAATTCACCGTCAAAAACGTGCAACTGAAAGCTGGATACGTCCTTCATATCGGAAATCTGGAAGGGACGCTGAAAGTCGGGGACAAAGTCAAGTTGCTCATCGATGAGGTTAGTTAACAAAGCTTAGCAAACATGAATTTACAATGATTATTTCTATATCTAGTTTATCAAAACTGTTGCAGGAGAGAAGGCGACACATCATGAACAATCACACGGGGACCCACGTCCTCAACTTTGCACTGCGTAAAGTTCTAAATGCTGAAGCGGACCAGAAAGGATCCCTTGTGGTCCCCGATCGTATGCGGTTCGACTTCACCGCCAAGGGAGCGATGACCGTGAAACAGGTGAAGGAGGCAGAGGAGATCGCAAACCTCATGATTCGGGAAAACAAGAAGGTGTACGCCAAAGACTCTGAGCTGGCATTGGCCAAGGCGATTCAAGGTTTAAGGGCAGTATTTGATGAGGTGTGTATGTTAAGAATTTCTGGACTATTCAGATTGGCATGTGATGGCTGGAGATTGAGAGAGATTCACTAAAGAATTCTGGAGATTTAAACAGATTGACATGAGGGTGATGAGCTAATGAATGATGTAATTCGATTCTTTAGCTTTTATTTAGGTTTTGTGAGGTTATTGATATTTTCCAAATTATCCATGCACTGAGCTTTCAAGAGATTTTAGTTGACATTTAGAGACTTCCGTGATATTCACTCACTCGACATTAAGGTGGTTTATTGTGTCTGCTAGCAGAGCCCTGCTACTGGCAATTCCCCCTACCACATGGCATTCACTTGCTGACTGTTACAGGGTATAGAATTGAATTGAATCTATCAAAAATTATGCCAACAACTGCTGTAATTTTATTTTTCGAAAATGTTACTCTCCTGCATGCCCATAGCTTGTAGGATTTGGCAATTAATCATTACCATTGCTTTTTAGGTTTATCCTGATCCTGTCCGAGTAGTTTCCATTGGGGTTTCAGTCGAGGAGCTTTTGAACGACCCATCTGGTCCTGCTGGAACTGCAACGTCTGTGGAGTTCTGTGGGGGAACGTACGTTTTTCATAAATAGCTATTTTTTCTGATTTTTCATGAGCTATAAAATTGCCTTCTTTAAAGTTTAGTTTTTTCACCCCACTATTTTACAAAATTACTAAATAACTGCATTTTGTTTCTAGGCACTTATTACAATCTGGCCATATCGGCAACTTCGTTATCGCTAGTGAAGAAGCTATTGCAAAGGGAATCCGTAGGATAGTGGCCTTAACTGGCCCAGAAGCCACTAAGGTGAGCAGATTTCCTATCAGGATCAGGAGTCTGGAAATCGCTGATGAAGCTTTGCAGGAATGAGCATCTTTATAATTGTAGGCACTGAAAAAGGTAGAAGTCCTGCAGAACGAACTGAACAAGGTGCGGGACCTGATGTCCAGTGAGGCCATCACTGAAAGGGAGCTCTCTCGGAAGATTGTTGAACTGAATGATGACGTTTCACATGCCGTTATCCCATATTGGCGCAAGGATGAACTGCGGTCACTCCTGAAAGACATGAAGAAGGTTTTGGATGATAAGGACCGTGCTCGGAAAGCTGCTATCATTGTGGAGGTGGGCGAGCAAGCCAAGAGCTTCATAGAAGCGAATCCTGATCAGGCATATGTGGTGCAGGAGTTTCAGGCAGGATCAAATGCTAAGGTACATACAGTCCATGCAATTGTGGAATTAATTAACTTTGGAGAACTTACAAAGCTGTTTAAACCGGACTGATCCTCGAGGATTATAAAGAGTTTGCACAAACTCCGAGTGACGCCAAAAGTAATTAAATCTCCGTAGTCACACATTTTCCAAAATTAAAAATACGGAATATATTTTACAAGGAAAAATGTTTTAAAAGTCATTTGGGTGCTGTAAAAATGGTAAGATTTGTTCATAATGAACATTTCTGCCAGAGTTTGAAAACTTGGTCACTTTAACTTGGATACAGTAATGTACATACAGTACTATATAGTACTGATACAGTATCCTTTTGCCAATTATTTGGAAAATGTTGAAATACCATCACATGGTATTAATAATTTTAAAAGCGGCAAAATCTCTTAAATTGGAAAAGAACGATCTACAAGCTTTTTTGACAAGAAAAACAAAACAACTTGAACTTAAGTACCATTGACATTTTTTTTATTAGGACAATTTTGGTGATTTCTGTTTTAAGCATTGAGCGTAAGTCAGATCTTGGTTAAGATTTTGTTGTTGTTACTTCTTGGTCCCATTCAAAATTGTATCGCTTGTATAACAAACTTCTTAATGAATGTCAGCTTTCAAAATTGCTTCATTTAGAATTATTCTTAAACTTCTATGCTAGTTAATAAAAAAACAAATTAATTTCCAAACACTAATACCATTCATTTGGCTTCTAATTGTTTCATTGTCATCTATTCTGGTTTTACATTCGATTAGATTTTGTAAATCAAATTTTTGAAACTATTTCAGGCCCTCGATGGAGCTTTGAAGCAATTCCGCAGCCTGTCACCCAAGACTGCAGTCATGCTATTTAGCGTGGATGCAGATGCTAACAAAATCATCTGCCTGAGCTCCGTGCCCAAGGTGAGACAATTGGATTTTGGGGGGAAATTTGGAAAAAAAACTACAGTTCTCATGTTTGGAATAAATTCTAAAAGCGATTTTTTTTACCAGCTGGTTGTGGGAAAAGGCCTTCGTGCCAGCGAATGGGTGCAGCACGTCAGCGGGACCATCAACGGCAAGGGTGGAGGCAAAGAGGAAACTGCCCAAGCGACAGGAACCAACCCAAAGTCCCTCTCGTCCGCTATGCGAATGGCGACTGAATTTGCCCAGCTGAAACTGAGCAGCTAGCTTCAAAAGCAAGCCAACAACTCGAGCTTAACCTGGTATGAAATTTCTTTTTATAATTCGTCACCAACTTGAATTCTGTTATTTCTCAATTTTGAGGATGTTTTGAATGGCGGGAATGAAATAAACGAGTTCAATTTAGTAAGCTGTTTTATGAGGTATTGACACAGCATGACCGAATGTCGACTCTGTGTCGGTACTTTTGAAGTTAGGTTTTGAAGCATGGTTCGCCTTGCCACCCAGTTGCAACGATGGGTAAAAGTGTCTCCACCATGGCACCGAAAAAGCGTTGAGTCTGCATACTGTTGTATTGAGTTGGGCAATGAAAAGTGCAGCTCTGGCAGTGGCAAATTCACGAAACATTCCAAAACACAGATGCTGCATGTTCTTCATATTCATTTTGCCACGACTGGCGTGTAAAACGCTAGAAATTTATTGCGTTAGGTTATAGTACAGAGGCGGATGGCGCAATTTTGCACTATCCAAATATAAGGGAAACAACAAAATATGCGATAACAGGGAAATTATATTTCCGATAACGAAAAGAAACCGTGCAAAACATCAGACGATAAAAATTTATGGAACAACGCGTTTTCGTTGTTGAGATACCGGTTCCTTATCTCAGATTGACAACAAAAAATAAAATTAACTTTTGTCCCCTTGACCAGCAGAGCTAGGACCACAGAAGCCAGCTACCCTTCTGCACCGTTGACCTTTCCTTTCGATATCCAGAATTTTGGTTTCCGTCAGTAAATACGGAAATGTATCCCAAATGTTAAAGAATAGATACACAACTATCGGGATGATAGTGGATTTTAAAGTGAGTGCAAAACCAGTTCTTAGTTTAGATTGAACGGGTCGTGTTGTTCGGGAAGTAGGGATGAGAAAAAGGTGGCCACAATTGTCCACACCACTTGGACAAGCGACGTGGCACCCCTCACGTTTTGGGCATCTGCGTTGTCCAGGTCACGGTTCATCAATTCCTCAATTTCACGAGTTTCTCGCTGCATCTGCAAAAGAGTTTGAAAAAAAATTACATTTTGTTATTTTCCCTAACTTGCCATCTCAAACATTTTCACTACGATGGCACATACTGAACTGGATAGAGTAAAGAGCTAAGAGAAAGCACAAAAAGAAATCAAACGAGATTCCGGGTTATTAGAATTAGTAAGCTTTTAAAGAAATTTTAGCTTACCTGCTCCAGCTCTGCATTTTCGGCAGCTTCTTCTCCCTGCTCATTATTCCTTTCTGGTACGGGTTGTGGCACTATTGGCCTCACAATGGCGCGGTTCTGCCTTGCCCGTGCAAAGCCATTTGCCCTTTTCCTGAACCTAAATCAAAGATTCGTTTGTTTATAAAGAATATAGATTTACCAACAGGAAAATGCCCTAAAATAATCCATACTTACAAATACATGAGGGCTGCGAACAGCATGACGAGAGCAAATCTATTGAATGAGGAATAAAAGTAGACTATGCTGAAGAGGACGATAGCACGGCTGAGAATGTAAAACCAGTCCAGCCAATCCCTGTTATCGACATTGTCAGCATCATCGTCATCTGCGCCTCCCTGAGCATTTAACCGGATATTTTGGGGAGCTGGTGGCCTCTCAGGTTCATCGTTTTGATTAGGTTGCGGGGCTGGCTGAGGGGCTGGTTCCGTGATGGGTGTCACTTCGACATTTGGCTGGCTTGGTATATGGGCAACAACAGGCGGTACACCTTGATAACTGTCAGTTGGTGAAAAAAAAAGGAGTTCATAAGAGGCAGTCAAAATCTTGGGAAACAGTGTTTTCTAAATTTCATTAGAATAAGTGGTTTTGTTTAACTACAGAATTGCAATTTGAACTGTAATTATAACAAATAAAGAGCACGTTAAATTCCAACACGCAAACGTAATCTTCGCAGACCATGCTTTGAAAAAAAACTGAAAGTGTTAAAATTATACCAATCTAAAATCTTGTTTAGATGTAACTTAATGTACATCTAATAACATTCTAGATCCTACTAAACAGTTCGCAGCAAATATCATAATATCTACTAGATTAATTCTATTCTTGTAGCCCTTTGCCACATCAGATGAAATATATCCAATATTGAAACTTGTTACTAGCATCACTAAAACTGCAAACTCAAGAAATTTGGGGCGTATTTGCATCACTTCAAATTCTTATTTAACATGTGTTCCTACAGTGCTGAAATTTATCTTTTCAACAAGAACTCTTTTTAGTCTTATAGGAATTAAATGAATCGGTTTCTCCTAAAAAAAATGCACAGTAACCTGACATGTAGGATATTTTACTCGCCCCCATTTACCCAATTTCCTTCAAACAATTTTGGTTTGATTGTTAACGAGAATGTAAATTCTTGCAATTAGTTTGCATGGTTATAATGATTTAGTCCTTACAAGAAAACTCCACTTACTTTTGTAAATAAAGATTCATATACTGGCTGTACATTTGCTGCATCCAAAGCATCTGCTGCGTCCTCAAGTCCAGAGGCATGGTCATGTTTGGTACCGCAAAGATGTTTGGACTGATAGGGGAATTTGATCTGCAAGAGGGAGAAAACGTGCCAAAATTACCACTTTGCTCTATTGTTTGCAATCAAAAAAGCCATTTTAAAACAAGTGCTTATTCTCTTACGTCTGTGGAACGTTGGGCGACGTGTTTAACCGTTGCCGCACGCCATCTTGTTGAATACTATCTGGAGTTGTCGGACTAGTTGGGAAACTGGGTGCCGAAACAGTCGGTGTTTTTGCACGTGTGCCAAAGTGGCTGTTCATAGACACTGGCGCATCCCGAGAGGGTAGGCAAACCAAGTGGACAGTATGGACTGTCTCCGCCTCATACTGTCGAAGAAAGTCCTTTAACATCAGATGGTCATGCAGAAGTTGCCCAGAATAAATTAGTTTTTGTTCTTCAGCTTTCTGAAAAAGGTGGGTTTAAGAATAAGAACCATGTTTGCTTACTTCATAAGCATGTGAATACAGATAAACATTATTTACAAACACGCATCCATAGCATTTGATTGTAACTTGCATGATCGTGTTTTCAATTTGGTTTCTCTATATGAATTTATGCATTCCTGTTCCTACTGTCAAAACATAGTACTTTTCTCAACTTTCTTAAGAATATTGAGACTATCTAAGCACCGTCCTTGCGTTATCCTTAGGCTACATTATTCACAAAACAATTGATGCGGAGAAGAATAAATCTCAACTCTTTTGAAAAATTGGTCATTTTTTTATGCATTTCACCTAGTTTGCTATCTGCAATAAATGAAATAAAATGTTGAGCACAATAGCACTCTGATGAAACAAAATGCAACTAAGATGAAATACAACTTGTTTATACACTCCTTTTTGTGATTTTTTTGTTACATTTTAAAATTAAAAATCGTAAAAAACGGCATCAAATTACTAAAACGAATTGCCAGTTTTACATATCTTTAGCCATAACTTGAATGGGGATTAAAAAAAGGAATGTGCATATATGTGAACTGTTCACGTGTTGAATGTTTGTAAATCGAGATTTGTCTGTATTAGAAAAAGCTAAATGGCCTACTGGCTTGCTGGGATATGCCTCTGATAGGTATGCCTTCAGCTTCTGTACCGTCCAGTCAAGCGCACACTCTACGGTCTGGTCTTCAATTTGTTGGTTTGGTGCCTTAACCACGAGGCGCACAGGCATGGCGAGCATGTCCATCTTTGAAATTGGCAGGGTAGCGATCTTGAGGATTTTTTTTGGCAATCGAATAGAACACTTGGGTAGGCTACCTGAAAAACAGAAGGTCGGACAATCAGAAACGCAGTTAATACAGATTTGGCAGCTAGTTTCCTTATTTCCATTTAAGTTTTCCTGATCCTGCACTCAAATACAAAGCTTAGTTTGTAAATGTAAGGAGAGTGTTTATTTTGTTGCATGCAGTATGTCACATTTATCATGGCCTATACCTTCCATAAGATAGGCAAAAGATATGAAATATACCACTAGGAAAAAATTTGAGAACGAGTAGGATAATTACGCGAGTTACAGACAACAGCACTCTAATTATAAATGTTAAAAGGATTTTGTTATTTATAAACTAGTTTCTAAAAAAAATGGCAATTTTGTTAATATTTTTGCTAAAATTTCATAAAAGCGACTGTTTCTGTAGGTCATGTAGAAAACAAAAGTTTTTTCTAAATATTTCACATTGATATCCAATTCAAATTACAAATATCCAAATAAAATTAAGCTATGGTTATAATCAGTCGTGCACATTAGTGTGATTAGTTTGAATTTGACAGCCCCCTGCTTTATGATCACCATTTTACTGCAGTTATTGATCATAAGTCTATAGAAACAAAATATCAAATTGAATCCAAAGCTCAACGATGCTTTGGTTCATTTTCACGTGGACAATTTTCAGGTGTTGTCAAGTAACATTTTTTTAAATTCTATCACTGGTTCCTTTTTCTGGTTATCAGCCAGATAACCTCCAATATATATATCAGGATTATTAGAGGTCGAGCTTTGAATTCAAAATTTGCCTGCAATCACCATCAACTATCAAAGGCCATGATGCATTCAAATGCATTTTCCAGCCGGTATATATATATATTAATTCAAAAGCATAAACGCATTCAACAATGTCGTCAATGTATACATGCTCATAAAACCCCACGACACGTAACGTATCTCATCACTGCAATTTGTGTCAAAGCAATTATTTGATTAGACACACGTGATAAGCTCGTCAACCGATGCACACGATCGAAATGACGTCTTCAACGCAAAGGTCACTGTAAAGCTTGCAACTACAGCGTATATACAGTATATACATGATACAAAAACGGCAAAACCCATAGCATAAACTGAAATATAACAAAGCTATAAGCATATCACACATCAATTCTAAATAATATACATGTATACACTGCAGAGTTGAATTTATAGCAAAATGGTGTAGGTGCATGCAAGCAGCTACTGTATATAGATATCTCTCAGTTAAAACAGCGCATTTGACCTCAAATATTGTAGTTATGGGTTTCGTTTAAAGAAAGACGGTTTGTCAAACTCAGCTGGTACGAAATAAGAATTAAATCCCGCAAAATTTGCATACAGCTAACATCAAGGTCGGTAGGGATCATCACTTTCGATCGTTTTGGCTTGATCGAAACTACGGCAGCGGCGATACGCCTCGATATTAAATAGCGAAATAAAACCAATATAATGAACATTCAATTACCTTAGGGCAAGAATTTTTTCCAAATTAACTCAGTCCCGCGCAATGATTCGCAAATAATTATAACCTAAACATCAACAAACGACAACCCCCCTTTACTGCCCTTTAAAAGCGATTACAACATTAAGATAACAGCGATGCCAGATAATGAAGCCTGACTATCCCGATAGTCCACACCCTTTTCACTGTTTCCACATTTTAGAAAAAAAAACGAATCTTTTGTCGAGTTGAATCAAGTGTCATGCTACAGTATTTGCATATTTACATTTATAAACTCATAATTCATCTATTGCAATAGTAATGCGCTGTTTAAACTCGTTTATCCTACGTTGAAAGCGTATTCATTCACCCAGTCAATCACGTACTCTGCATCAATGGCTTTGAGGGCATCGAAAATCTCGCATCTGGTATTTAAATAAAAATACTGTATAAATCAGGGACTTACTAATGCATAACCGAATCCTCGAAAAATACTGGTTTGAATTAATGTCACGGCTATTTTTTAATTATTTTTAAGCAATGAAAAACGAGTTGAACGAAGAGATGTCTCGGTCATCGTTTTTCTTGGATGGCGTTGCATAGATCGACATGCACGCCGTGTAGTGGCTGCCCGGCGAAACGCTTGTTGCCCATTTGTCGCTTGGCCATTGGTAGCTGAAAGTAAGTGTGTATTATTCTCGTTGGTTTCATCATTAATTGTTGACTTTACTTGATTATTCAATTATGGCAACTTATGATACGTACGTGGCGGCGAAATTAGAATTAGGTTTTTGATATTAACTAATTATTGCTGATTGAAACTGCACGATCAGCTGATTCCGCCACGCGTGATCGATGTATGTGCTCGATCATATATCGAATAATTTTATATCATTTAAATTATGGCAGATTTCGTGCTTATAATGTATTCCCTAAACTGTGTGGCATTGTTTTTGACACCAGCTGACAGTACGTTCTACTGTATATACTTGTTAATCTATCAACTATAAGCACTTCGAAATATTTACATGTCCCACAGTCCCAGCTGCATTGAAAAAAGTAATGAATTATGAATAAACAATATCATCAAATTATTTTAATTCTGAGCGCTGAACTTGTGCTACATTTTCCTCATGTGGTAATATATATTTCCTTATATATAGCTAGAATATATATGGAAAACAATGAAACGCCACAATCAGAATATTATAGTCGACCCGATTTGAATTACCCATGGCACGTACGTGTACAGAATTCAGGGCAATTAGAATGCTACCATAAACCTATATAATTATATCATAACTTAATTTGAATGGCAATTTTTAATATATCGTGCCCCCGCTTTAGGAAGGACGTACGTACAGCTCAAAATTTTTAAGTTTCAGTTTTTCATTCAATGATCTTTTGTAAAGTAAGGTAACACGACTACGGCAATTTCGCTGAAGCTATGGGAAGCTAAGATGTTTTGTTTTTTCTGAATATTGAGGTTATTTCGCTAATTTTTGAGTTTTGACAACTCTGAAGTGGGGTGCGATCGATGTATCATGCACTGTCAGGTGAAATATGTTTATTCCTCTGAATTTGCAGAGAATTACGGTCAGTTTTTTAGGTTTTTTAAGTTATTATTTGTTAGAAATCATACTGAATACTTGATTGGGGTAGAGAGAGAAAACATTCCACTGTGAGGTTTTCAAAAGAATAAACAACCCATATTTTTCTCTGGATTTTAATAGTTATCATTCAATGGCTCGATTATGGAGAGAAGCGGCCACACTGATAATAGCCACAAAACTGGCGAATGTTGGGGGCGAAGTCAAGAACTTGAGCAACTCCTTAAAGGTGTCAGGCTTGGCCAGCATTGGCGACCAAGATTACAAGCTCCTGATGCTGAGGAGAAGCAAGTCA
>JAQGAO010004881.1:0-14389 GCA_034697705.1 Ommatoiulus sabulosus
ATTTCGTAAATATTGCCAAATTGCTGTCTCGAGTTTTCACGCGGATTTTAAGGCGAGTTTTAAACTTCTCAAAATAAATCCATACCGGTAAATGATAAAGTTCTCCGATATACACTATGCGTGTATTTCGCTAATCTCGAAAACGAATTTTACAATATTTGCAAAATTCTCAAGAAACTCAGGAAAAAGTAGGACCATTTTACTTCAAATATCCACAAAACCATACGAGGCCATTTTGGATTTCAAATCTTAAAAAATTTAGCAACTTATGTAAAAATGTTAGAAATAATAAAAAATCTTACAATATTTTTTAAATTTTAACACTTTTGAAATATTTCCCAATTTTTCAAAAATCTCTAAACTTTAGTAAAATCTCAGGAAGATTTTGCAAAATCTCGAAACCTTGCCAGGGTTAATCCGCCAGAAATTTCATTTTTAACTTCCCAGACTTTTCCAGGATTAAAAAAAGTTCCCCCCCCTTTCCAATGGCAGCGTAAAAAATTCACGTATTTTGCAAAATTGACGCAGGCAAATATTTTTCTAAGTTAATCAACGACAATTTTGAAAATTTAACGTAGAAAGTTTTTTTAGATTTAAAAAAAAAATTGCGTGAAAATTTCGTGAAATAAAAAAATTGTTGAAATGTTGAAAACCAATGCTCGGAAAAAATGGAAAATTTAGCAATTTTGTCACTCGGAAAATGTGAAAAAATTGTATTCAGAAAACCTAGAGAATTTTGCAAATTTGTACTCGTAAAATCGGAAAATTTTGCAAATTTGTGCTCAGAAAACTTGGAAAATTATGCAAATTAATACGCGGAAAACGTGGAAAATTGTGTAAATTAGTACTCCGAAAATGTGTAAAATTTGTGCATATCTGTACTCCAAAAATGTGTAAAATTTGTGCAAATTTCTACTCATAAAATGGGCCCTGTGCTAACCTCGAACAAGTATTAACTTTGAATCGCCGTGACTGCGTCGAATTTCGCTGACTTTTTCAAAATAAACCATTGTTCTCTGATTTTTCCAGGTCATTTTCAAGCTCCCTGACTTTTCCAGGTTTAGGGGAACACTATAATATATTCGCTTTTTCCTCCCAGGCTTTAAATTTGTTTAAATTTCAGGAGAAACTTTCTTTTAATTACAAAAAATGATGAAAATCAATCTAAAGTAAAAAATTAAGATGTATTCGAGGTTAGCAAGTGAAGTGGCTGAGTGGTTAGCATTCTCACTAGCTCGCATTCAGTTGACATGGGGTCAATTCTTAGTCGATACATATTTGTTTTCTTATTTTTTTCAATTAATTTAGATATTTTTAGGATGTAAAAATGAATGATATCATTAAAGACATCAACCCACATATTAAAGAAGTACTGAGTGAGGTAGCTGAGTGGTTAGCATTCACGCCTCGCATTCGGTAGACCCGGGTTCGATTCCCGTGTCGGCTATCCTCGATTGTGGTTTTCCATGGTTTCTTTTGAAATTAATCCTTTGAGGCGAATGCTGGGATAGTTTCTACAAAAAATCGGCCGTGACCATCTTCTTATCCCCATTAACAAGTGTAAAGATAAATGCTTCCACACATTTTCCAGAACTATCTTTTTGGACGGATTTTCCCCCAGTGATCTTTGGTAAATATAGCATGTTTCTCCAAAATGAATAGTATTTTCCTAAAAACAAGTGTTTTTTTCCAAATTCAACGACTATTTTTCGGAAATCTGTAATTGTTTTCTCAGCTCGATAATTTCATCATGATATGTCCACGTGTTCTTTTCAGGTTCTTTTAAAGCATTGTTTTAACCTCCATCATTTCTGCATCGAGATGATGATGACATCGGTAAGTCATTCAGGGGTAATTTCCCAGACTTTTCCCTGAACTTTCAAGGAATTAAAAATAATTCCCTGAACAATGAGAATGTCAACATTTTTCATATTTTAAAAAATTGACGAAGGTAAAAAGAAAAAAAAGAAAAAAATTCAGTAACATTTGCATGAAAATATTTTTTAAAATTGACAATTTTGAATTTAGAAAATGCGTGCTCGGAAAACCTGGTTTCCATTTTGTCCTCTTAGGTTCGTAAAACGTGGAAAATTTTACAAAATTGTACTCTGAAAACGTGCAGAATTTTGCAAATTTGTCCTCGTAAAAAGTAGGGAAATGTTTCAATTTTGTACTCGTAAAATGTGGAAAATTTTGGCAAATTATTACTCGGATATTGGGATCGCAACATCGTGACTACGTGGAATTTCCCTAAATTTTTTAAAAGAAGACATTCTTCCTTGAGCTCTCCCTGAGTTTTTCACTCTTTTTAAACTTCTCTGACTTTTCCAGGTTTTCCAGATCTGGCAGGACCCTGATTTATTAATGTTTGAAAAGGAAATGGTTGTTTTTAATGACGCGAACCTTTTAAATTTCAGGTATTAATAAATTTAATTCGCATGTGTCCACGTAAACATTTGTAATATACTCCCCTCCTTACGGCCCCTAAGGGGCCATTTAAAAAGGACGTCCTCAAAAGTTTCCCATAATTGGACTCCTTCTTTGAAAGTTTAGCAAATTTGTACTCGGAAAGGGGTCATCCAGAAATTAGGTCACAAAGGTTTTAGACATCCTTTACTTCCTATGTCACAACTTGTCACAAATTCCCCATACCCACTCACTTCCTCCCCCACCCCTCAAAATAACGATGTCACGTTTCGTTTTAATAGGCATTTAGTACACTACTAAAATAATAGGCTTATATGAAAAACAAAAATTTAATGTGCTGGAACATTTACTGTATATATAAACACTTGTAAAATGAAAACGAAATTAAGCATCACCAGGTGATACGTTTCCCCAGAAATTTCATTTTAAATTTTACTTACAAAAACTTTCCTAAACAATAACAATGTCAGGAATGACATAGGCTTTTTTGCAAAATCGACACAAGAACATATTTTGCAAAATTTTATAATGACAATTAAAAAAATTTGTATGACATTTTTTTAAAAATTGACAAGCAGATGAATATTTTTAAGTTTTGCAGATAAAAAATAATTTCATTTCAAATATTAATTTTAAAAGTATCAATTCCCAAATGTGCACCGGGTTAGTTTACTCGCTAAAATTTTTTAAAGAAACTCATAAAATAAACAATATTTACTACAAAAACTATGATTTAATTTAAAAATTAAAAAAAGTAAACATTTCTCACTTTTTCAAAAATTTAACAAAAAAATTCTTAATTGACATCTCGTGGTATGGAGCGCCAACACAACCTCAATTTTGTACGAGTTGCTAAATCATACGTACTATTTAACATTGGAAATTTGTTCGGTTAAATACAAAATTTTCCGAACCACATTTTCACCTAAAAATTACCAAAAAATTAAATACACGTGAAAGATTCGTTTATATAGGTTCTAATAATATTTGGACGAATTTTTAAAAGAAATCAACTTTCCTAATTAAAAATCCAATTTGTCGTACAAAATTCCATCGTTAAAAAAACAGTATCAATATATCCATTTAAAAAAAGGAATTTCCTACTAAATTCAATTAAATAAAATCGATTTTAAACAATATTTTATTAAAAAAAATTCCATCCAAACAAAATTCCTGTGTTTTATTATTAGATAGAAAAAAAATTACACTTTAACTTAAGTATTAAAAACTCCAAAAAAATAACACAGTTCCTCCAGGAGTTTCATTTTCAACTTCCCTGACTTTTCCCGGTTTTAAAACAAATTTCCCTGAAAAATTGACACTAAGAAACATTTTTTTAAATTTACTATTGACAATTATAAAAATTAACATGGGAAAATGTTTAATTCGGAAAGTGTTGAAAATTTGTGCTCGGAAATAGTGAAAAATTTGGCAATTTTGTCCTCGGAAATAGTGAAAAATTTGGCAATTTTGTCCTCGGAAAACATACATTTTTTACTCAAAAAACCTACAGAAATTTGCAAATTAGTACACGAAAAACGTGGAAACTTTTGCAAAATAATACTCAGTAAACGTGAAAAATTAAATAAATTTGTACATAAACAACTTCGAAAATTGTGCAAATCTGTATTTCGAAAATGTGGAAAATTTTCGCAAATTTCTACTCGTAAAATATGCCCTGACCAAACCGTATAGAAGTATTAATTTTGGATCACCATCTGCGTTTAATTTCCCCGACTTTTTCAAAATAAACGATTCTTCCCTGACTTTTCCTGGTCTTTTTAAAGTTCCTTAACTTATCCAGGTTTTCCAGGTCTAGGGGAACCCTTTTTTAACTACTAATGCGGATATTTGAGTATATTTAAGAAGTTACCGAGCAAAGTGGCTGAGTGGTTAGCGTTCTCTCCTCGCATTCGGTAGACCCGGGTTCGATTCCCGTGTCGGCTATCCTCGGTTGTGGTTTTCCATGGTTTCCCACAATCCTTTGAGGCGAATGCTGGGATAGTTCCTATTTGAAATCGTCCATGACCGTATTCCTTTCCAATTAAGATGATGAGACTGTAATCATCAGAAATCCTGTGATAACTAGCAATTAGACGTCTTAGCAAAATTTCCAACTTATCATAAGACAATTTTTTAAGATTTTCAACCTCTTCCAAGCACAAATTTGATAACCTTTCCACATATTATGTTGGCAACTTTAGAGCTGAGAAATTTTCAAAATGTTCTCCCGCTTATTTTGAAAATTTTGTACGATTAAATGGTAAAGTTTGTTAAATATGGAATATTTTAGATTTTTTAAATTCTGGATCAAGATCTAGGAAATGTAGTTTTTAAACTTGGAAACGTCAATGAAGTTAAATATGAAATTTCAGGGGAACCCCGCAATTTCTCTGGGTTTCCAAAAACTTTCAAAATTTCCGAAAATGCGAAGTTTTTTAAATAACGTAAATTTTTTCACAAATTGAAATACTTTTTATTTGCATGTATTTGCAAAATCGACATAGGAAGAAATTCAATATTTGGCGAGATTTACAAAATTAGAATAAGGAAATTTTAAAAATTTGTAAGTAGAAAATAGGGAGAGTTTTGTACTCGGAAAACGTGGAGAATTTTACAAATTTTTATATGGAATACTTTTAGCGTTTTGCAAATTTGTACTGAAAATTAGGACAACGTTTTTGTGAAGTTTACAAATGGGCTCCAAGCTAACCGAGTAGACGCATTTGTTTCGGATTGTAACAACATTACTACGTTGAATTTCACTGACTTTTTCTTACTGGAAAACGTGGAAATTTTGCCAATTTGTACACTAAATACGCAAAATATTTTGCAAATTTGTCCTCGGCAAACGTCGGAAATTTGAAATCTTGTCCTCAAAAAAGGTGGGAAATTTTGCAAATTTTTTCTCAGAATACACGAAAATTTTTTCAAATTTTTCCTCAGAATACGCGGAAATTTTTGCAAATTTTTTCTCTTAATACGCGGAAAATTTTGAAAATTTCTCCTCTGAAAGCGTGGAAAATTTTGCAAATTTGTAGTCGACTACGATGAATTTCCCTGACTTTTTCTGACTGGAAAACGTAGGAAATTTAGCAAACTTGTGCTCAGACTTCGCGGAATTTTTGGCAAATTTGTCCTTTGAAAACGTGAGAAATTTTGCAAATTTGTACTCGATTATGATGAATTTCCATGACTTTTTAAAAATAAGTCATTCTTCCCCGATTTCTCCACACATTTTCTAGTTCCCTGACTTTTCCAGATTTTCCAGGTCTGGGGGAACCCTGTCTTAAGAAGTCAAGGTAAAACAACGGCCAAATATTGTTTTCTTGCTAAACATATACAGCCGAGAATATGCTTGGTTTTTTCTCTTAAAACAAAGCATTTGCTCGTTGTTTTGTTTTTTGCAAGATTTCCCCCAGACCTGGAAAAGTCAGGGAAATTCAACGCAGTCATGGCGATCTAAAATTGATACTTCTACAAGTAGAAATTTTCAAACGTTTTCCACATTATTGGTGTACAGATTTGACAAATTTTCCTTGTTTTTGATGTACAAATTTGTAAATTTTTTGACGTTTTCTGAGTATTAATTTCCAATCTTTTTCACGTTTTCTAAGTGCTAATTTGCCAACTTTTCCCACTATTTACGAGCAGATTTTTTTTACATTTTTCGAATACGAGATGTTCCTTTTTAAAAAAAATTTAATACAGTTTTTCAAATTTTAAACATTTTCCAACAATTTTCAAAATTGTCACTAGTAAATTTTGGAAAATATGTGAATTTTTCAATTTGTCATTGGTCAGGGAAATTTTTTAAATCCATGAAAAGTCAGGGAAGTTAAAAACGACATTTCTTGGGATTAACATGTTTGCATTAAAATGTTATCACGAAGATGTGACGCAATCGAGAAATTATGACAAATTTTCGTCAATTTCGTTATCAAATAATCTTTTCATGAACATTTTGCTTACCTTTCGTATTTCATTTTTCATTTTTCATAAATTTTTCAGAAAACAATTCTTAATTCCTATCTCGTGGTATGGAGCGCCACCACAACCTCAATTCGTACGTACTATTTACCATTGGAAATTTGTTCGACGAAATTCAACTTTTTCAGTACCAAATTTTTCCCCAAAAATTACCAAAAACTAAATCAACTTGGAAGATTTTTCTTTTACCTTTAATTAGGTTCAGATAATATCCGATAAATCTGAATTTTTTAAAAAACGTTCAATTTTCATAATGATATTATTTAGTTAAAATTTAAAAAAAATCTTTATTTTTCGTACAAAATTCGATCATTTTTTTTTAAAAAAAACAACAATATTACCATTACCTTGAACAAAATCAATTATTTTAGAAATAGCATTCCATCGATAATTCCATTTAAAAAAATGAATTTCGTACAAAATTCAGTTAAAAATTACCCGAATTAATTAAATAAGATCAATTAACTTAACCAACATTTGTTTAAATTTAAATCAAAAAGCGGAATTATTACATAGAAAGAAAATTACACTCGAACTTAAGTATTATTATTACGTCCATCCAATTATTTTACTGACCGTTTAAAATCTGCGGATATCTACAAATATTTTCATTATAGATAAGCTAAATGTGCATCCATAAAAAATTGACCAAAATTTCTTTGAAATAGTCGCTGAATTTGGGAAAAAACAGTTTTTAAAAAAATACCATTGATTTTGGAGAAACATGCTGTGTTTACCAAGATGATTATTCGACCAAAAAGTTAGTTTTGGAAGACGGAACCAGAAGAGCCACACAAGTTGCTGTTTACATGTGTTAATAGGGATAGGAATACGGTCATGGCCGATTTCATATAGGAACTAGCCCAGCATTCGCCTCAAAGGATTGTGGGAAACCACGCAAAACCACAATCGAGGATAGCCGACGCGGGAATCGAACCCGGGTCTACCGAATGCAAGCTAGCGAGAATGCTAACCACTAAGCCACCTCGCTCAGCATCTTGTTAAATATAAAAATCTTCCTAAATATTCGCATTAGTAGTTAAAACAGGGTTCTCATTAGACCTGGAAAACCTGGAAAAGTCAGGGAACTTGAAAAAATGTTGGACAAGTCAGAGAAATTCAACGCAGTCATAGCGATCCAAAATTAATACTTGTTCGAGGTTAGCTCAGGGCTTATTTTCAGAGTAGAAATTTGCAAAAAAATTCCACATTTTCGAAGTATAGATTTTCATAATTTTCCACGTTTTCCATGTATAAATTTACGCAATTTTCCACGTTTTCCGTGCAAAAATTTTCAAAATTCTCTATGTTTTCCGAGTACAAATTTGCCCCATTTTCCGAGGACAAAACTGAGAAATTTCCGACTTTTTCCGAGCGCAAATTTTCAGCATTTTCGAAATGCAAAATTTCCCCATTTTAACAATTTTTTATGCATATTTTTTTTTTATTTTTACAAAAATTGCCATAAGTAAATTTAAAAAAATATTTTTCAGCATCAATTTTGGAAAATATGTTAATTTTTGACGTTTTCAGTGGTCGGGGAAATTTTTTAAAAAACCTGGAAAATTTGCTGATGGTCGATGTCGTCGTTTTATCTTATTAATTTTTTATTACAGACCACTAGACGATGGCATCATTTAAATGTCAAGGAAGTTGAAAATGAATTTTTTGGGGGAACCCTGTAATAATCCAATGAACGTTAACGTGCCAGTCTGCGCGTATCGTATGCGTGAACTAATGTGACGTCATGGTACAGAGTGTCGCGAAGGTAAATGTGCTAAAAATGAAAAATTATAAAACATACGTAATTTTCTTTTAATTCACCTTCAATAAAACTTAATAAAAGAATAAATTAAACGTGAAATGGAAGACTAAAATTCTCAATAATTCTTACGAACAATTCCAAAATTTCAAATCGTATACATTCGTTTATTTCTAATTAAAAAATAATAATGATAATAAATGTACATATTAAAACTAAAATAATTTTCCTAAAAATGTACGAAAATAAATATTTTTTTTTTGGCTAATAACATTGAAGTTTAAAAGCACGCGTTGGTCGTAAAATTCCATCAATTTCTCGATAAATTCCCTGTGATTTGTAAAACTTTATAGAATTCTAAAAAAGTTTTATTTCATTTTCGTAGAACTGCATACAAACCTCGTAAGATTCCAAGAAGCTTATCAAAAATTAAACCAATTTCTCATCAAATCTTGCAAAATTATCATGTGATATCTCGTAAATTTCTCGTAAAACTGCATAACATTCTCATAAACGTCCTAAAATTCTCAAGCGTCCATGAAATTCTCTTCAAGTTTCCACGAAAATCAGGAAATTCCGTTCAAATTTCCACGAGAATCATCAAATTTCTACTAAACTCATGCATGATATCGAACAAAATTATCATCAGATTTCATAAAATTCTCGTAAAACTGCAGCGTAACATTCTTATGTAGGCCTACTTCGAAAAATTCTTAAACGTCCAGGAAATTCCTATAAAATTTCCATCACATTTGCACGAAAATCATGAAATTCCTACCAAATTTCTACATGAAAAAACAAATTTTCTCGAAACTCATGAAATTCCTATCAAATTTCCACGAAACTCTTAAAATTACTATCAGATTTCCACTAAACTCACTAAAATCCTATCACATTTTTTACGAAATTCAAGAAATTCCCATCAAAACTACACGAATTTCTCATCAAATCTTGCAAAATTAATATCGGATAACTTAAAAATCTCGTAAAACTGCAGCTTAACATTATCAATAAACTTCCAAAAATTCTAAAGCCAAAATTCGTAGAATGTCAGAGGGAGATGTAAGTGGCGTCCAAGTCCAATTTCGAATCGATAGAAGAGTCTCTTGCCCCTAATCTCCCTAAGTGTGGGTAACAGAAGCAGCAATCGAAGGAACAACGCGCCACGTTTCTCTTGTCCGAATCTAGCGGTAAAGCGAGCGTCCAGCAGCCGGCAAAAATGCATCCAACTCGACTCTATGACCATTGCCGAACCATAATCCGAAGATGCTGTGGATGCGGGGCAAAAGAGGATGACCGCCAGAAACAGTACCAGAATTGGCGCATCCTGGACCAAAGCCGAGAAGCGCTTACAGTAGAGTAATCCCTCATCGGTGGACATCAAGAACGGACATCGCGTCTCTAGGACACCATCACTAGCTACAGAGTCATCATTATTGGACATTACCTTTCTATGGCACACAGGATTCAAGCCAGTGGCGACGCGCTGGTGGAAATATACGGCGAGGAACATCTCGAAGACATTGGCCTGCAAGAGGTTCATGTGATACTTGGTGGACAGCGCCGAGAAACGGCGGATTCCTCCTGTGAACTTGACCAGTTTTTGGATCGAGAACATGAAGAGCAAGACCAGAAGATACTCGGACTTCTGGCCACGATTCGTGGTCCATTCGCGACTTCCATTGAGGCATTTCCTATCCGTCAACTGGAACCATGACCCGAACGTCCGAGACAAACTTTCAATTTTGTTCCGGTCAGCGTCCAGCAACTCAGGTTTGGTTGACATTGGTAGCGCAACTACAAGCCCATCAGTCGGCGAATGCGGCCATCGACCACCTTTGGGCGGTGATCTATGGTCATCGGCTTCTGGTAGCGGTTCATGTTTGCGGACGGGAGATGAGTTACCCATGATGCCATCATTGTTCTTTAATAATTTTTAGGCGTCCCTCCGCAGCTGATGATGAACCCTTATCTGCAACTTCCGCTTCTTAGCAGAGGGCTGTTTCAGGTCTATGGTGGCGCAGCCGTTGGAGCGCCTCTTCAGCTTCTTTTCCATTCTGGTTCTCAATATGTCCATCCTCTCCTCTTCCGTCATCACCCAAAAGTATAGGGTTAAAAAAGTGTTTCGTTTTTCAATAATTCGGTAAAGGGTCATTTTCAAAAAGGACGTCCTCGAGAAAGGGCAGGGTTACCCCAGACCTGGAAAACCTGGAGTCAGGGATATTCAACGTAGTCATGCAGGGCCCATTTGGAAATATCTTTACATTTTCCGAGTAGAAATTTGCAAAATTTCCCACGTTTTCCGAGAACAAAATTGAAAAATTTCCCACTTTTTCCGAACACAAATTTTCGAGATTTTCCGACTACAAAATTTTCCTATTTTTAAAATTGTTCACGCAATTTCTTTAAAAAAAATTCTACTTCCAAAATTGTAGTTAGTAAATTAAAAAAAATATTTTCCAGTGTCAATTTTGGAATTTTTCACGTTGTCATTGGTCAGGGAAATTTTTTTTTAATCCTGGAAAAGTCAGGATAGTTCAAAATGAAATTTCTGGGGGAACCCTGAATAACTAACCGACGTCTTTATCATCTGGATGTAGAAATGATGAAGGTCAAACACGATGCTTGAAAACAACCTAAAAAGAATACGTGAACTCTCCATGATGAAATTATCAATATGAGAAAAAAATTACAGATTGTAGAAAAATAGGTGTTGGATTTGAAAAAAACAACAGTTGTTTATAGAAAAATACTATTGATTTTGGAGAAACATGCTATATTTACCAAGATGATTATTCGTCCAAAAAGTTAGTTCTGGAAGAGGTCCGTGATTACCCCAATTGGATAGTTGGTGTTTACACGTGTTAATAGAGATAGGAATACGGTAATGGCCGATTTAATATAGGAAGTATCCCAGCATTCGCCTAAAGGGATTGTGGGAAACCATGAAAAACCACAATCGAGGATAGCCGACACGGGAACCAAACCCGTGTCTACCGAATGCGAGCTAGCGAGAATGCTAACCACTTAGCCACATCGCTCGGTAGCCTACTTCTTTACAACGTGGGTTGATATCTACAAATGATATCTTTCATTTTTACATCCTAAAAATATGTCAATAAATTGAAAAAAAAACATGAAACATCCGGGAATCGAACCCGGGTCTACCGAATGCGAGCTAGCGAGAATGCTAACCACTCAACCAACTTGCTCAGCGCCTATTTACAATGGTGCATTAATACACAAATTGAATTATCTAAAATCATTACCACAAACTTTAATTGAAATATTAAAACAAACTTTATCTCAAATTTAAATTCTTGAAATTATAGAACGAAATAAAATAAGAGTTAATATTTCCGTATTTTTTTTCAAATTTTTTGATCTCATCTGCAAGTCAAGATTTTTGTTTTCTGTTTTAATATTTGTAAGATTTTCTCAAACATATACATGTATATGTTCGAGAAAATTTTCGAAAAATAAATAGCTTCTCAATTTCATTTTCTTATAATCTTTAGCATTTTTTTTTAAATTTACATTCTTGTATAAAACCTTTTCGAGCTTAGCTTTTTAAAAACAACAAAAAAAACTACTAATTATTTTCTTTATCAACTTATTTTCAAATAATTCTCTAATTTGAAAATTTTAAAATCACAAAATCAAAAGATTTTGATTAACTAAGTATACGTCTGTTGGTTGATTAAAAACTGTAGCTTAACCTAAAACTACATGTATGTAAATTAATTGAAAAAAAATAATAAAGCAAAACATACATCAAACTGGAATCGAACCCAGGTAACCTACATTGTAGGCGAACATTTTAACATCGAACCTCCGATGCTGATTCATTTACGCGTTAATTTCAATTTGCCGAGCAAATTTCGCGTACAATCATTAAAAACTTTAGTTTAAAAACTAGAACCAAAATTTCAATTCAAATCGAATTCAGAATAATATTGAGCCAATGCTTATGTAGATCAAAAAAAGTAATCTCGCGTCAAGTTGAACGACCTGCAGTTTATATTTCTTTAAGATTTAGTACGTGCTTCGTAGCATTCATATTCAGACATATTTAGATTTTTTTTATTAAATTTCTCTAACATTTTCGTTTAATTAAAAATAATTAAATACATTTTCTTACAAAATAAGTCGTTAATTTCTGAAAAATTAATCACAAAGGCCAAATAAATTTGTTTTTCTCAAGGGTTTGCGGAGAATTTCGAATATTTATTAAGCAGGGGTAAGCATAGGCGGTTCAGTGGTTGAATTCTCGCCTGCCACCCGGGCGGTCTGGGTTCGATTCCCGGTCAATGCGGGTTTTTTTTTCTTCAAATTTTTACTTCGTCTTTTCTTACAAATATAATAAAAACGCAGCTGTCATTTACAGTTTAAATTTCATCTCGAAACCACACTTACACTTTTAAGACCAATTGAAGTCATTTACAATCACGTAATGGTAATTATTGACGTCATTTATAAGAAAGTTTATTTCAATTTTTTGTTTAGGCAAGCTCCAATTTTTTTCATTATCGAAACATTGTTTTCTGCAAAGCTGTAGTTTCGAAAATAGTTAAGAGATGCCAATCTGTATGGTCCACGAACCAAGTTGTTTATAAGATTTGATAAAGTACACATTTGCTTATTTTAACGGGTTCGATGGGTCCTAAAAAAATATAAATTTACAAAGATTAACTTTTATGCAGTTTTAATTTTGGAATGAATTTTAAATTGAAAATTTGTCTGCTTAAATTATTTAAATAACCTGACTCGGAATTTTTTTGTATCGTTTCCCAGTTTTTTTTTAAAATGTCATCAAAAATTTCCAATTTTTTTAAGAAAATGCTGCTAAAAGATCACTGATATTATTCTTATCTCAAAATTCAAAATTCTTATCTCAAAACCTAGTACAAATTTTCGACATTTTCAGAATACAAAATTTTCCCATTTTTGGGAACCATTTAAAAAAATTTACAAAAAACATTTTAAAAAATGTTCAAAGAAAACATGTTTTAAAACATGTTCACGTTAATTTTCAAAATTGTCGTAAGTAAATTAAAAAAAATATTTTCAAGTGTCAATTTTTAGACACCAAAGCCAAAAGGGTTGGTGTATGCATGTGTTAATAGGGATAGAAATACGGTCATGGCCAATTTAATATAGGAACTATCCCAGCATTCGCCTCATGTCGCCACAATCGAGGATAGCCGACACGGGAATCGAACCCGGGTCTACCGAATGCGAGGTGAAAATGTTAACCACTCAGCTACCACGCTCGGTACTTTTTTGTAACGTGGGTTGATATCCTCAATGATATCTTTTATTTTTACATCCTAAGATTTGTAAATTAATTGAAAAAAAATAACAAAACACGCATTGACCGGGAATCGAACCTGGGGCCTTCCGAATGCGAGTCGAGAATGCTAACCATTCAGCCACCTTGCTCGGTATCTTCTTAAAACTACTGAAATATCTGCATTAGTAGTTAAAACAGGGTTTATCAAAAAATGACCAAAATGAAAAATGACCGAAACAAGACGTCATTTTTTGCCATGTTTTGGGTGGTCATTTCTTGAGCGAAAACTATCCAACAAATGACGTCTGTTTTTTGCCAGGTTTTGGGTGGTCATTTCTTGTACGAAAAATGACCAAAAAATCCAAAAATATGACGTCCTCTAAAACGAAATAAATGACGTCATATTCAATGGAATAAATGTCATTTTTTCGGTCATTTTTCAGTCCTAAATGAACGTCATGTATGAGACATTTAATCAAAAATGATGAAAATGAAAACTGACAAAAAAATGACGTCAGTTTTTTGCCAGATTTTGGGTGGTCATTTCTTGGGCGAAAAATGTCCAAAAAAATAGGACATTTTTCGCCTTTAAAGTTGGACTATTCCAGTCGAGACAGTTGCATGAATCAATTATGAGAGTTATAATTATTAAGTCAGACAAGGGAGAAGAAGACGGTCATGGCCGATTTAAGTAAGGAACTATCCCCCCATGCAAAAACAATGTGCAGAAATTGACCAGAAAAATATCCCAATGCATTTACTGCAGAAACTTTTCTGCATAATTCTGATCAAATTCTGACAATTTTTCTTCCCAGAAAATGTTATGCATAATTTCTCACTATAAATTCTGCATAACGTGAATGATACATACGACTTGCAGAAATAATTATGCAGAAAAGTATTTGCAGAGAAAGATG
>JAQGAO010004882.1:0-14384 GCA_034697705.1 Ommatoiulus sabulosus
TATACTAAACATGTTCAGCTTACTACCCTCTACATGCCCACAACGTTTGGCAACATAGCGCTGAAACACCCTGTATAATCAATTGAATTTTCTGATTATGCCTAAGCAAGTTTTCGGAAATACTTCTGGTGTGTCATCACACCTGTACTACCAAACTAAGTATTGTTATCAATTTCCGAAAAGCTCAATTTTGACTTTTTGACGAGTAAAGTTTTATGAAGCGAAAGTTTTCCTCTTCACTTTCTCGGAATGGTTTCTTGGAAAGAACGTGGAACGACCTATATGATTGGCTCTTATTACTGGCTCGTCTCAGGTAGTTTCCGATTTACCTTTCATTTTCTCATTTGGAGCCATGAGCCGATCGCACTCCAGCCTGCATAAAGTGGCCAAACCGCTTCACCGCAGCGGGTGACGTAGGCGTATTAATCGGTAGGGTGCCCCAAAAATCTCGAGACGAGAAAACGAATTGTGAGGCAGTCGATGGAGCGAGCGATAGGGCTACCTCCTAGCACGGTCCATTAAAGCGCAGACGGAGGCAGGAGCGCCGTTTAGCGCCTCTCCCCCTCCCTCGGACGCGCTTATCCTCCGCTCATCGAATTGACCCCGCGGCGTGACCTCGCCCCCTCGCGGCCCAAAACCTATTTAAATATTTAAGCCAGCCACCAGGGCGATGCGGCGCTCCCGTTGAAACGGATCCCGCAGCGAGGGGGCAGAGTTATACTGGCCACTGACGGGAAGGTGGCGCCTCTAGCGGCGACAACAACCCTTTCGGTGGCAACGATTGCTTTTGGGCTGTTTAAAGAAACAAAAATAGAGCTCTTTACAAGTGCACATGGGACATAAGGAATGCTGTGGAGAGCGGAGTAGGTAATGTTGGAGCAAAGTAGCGCCTCCCTTCACAAGCACCCGCCACATGACCGTGTAGTGGACATGACCAGGACATCTCTCTTAAACTACAGGAGCGACTTCCAAGAGAGTGTTCTTTCCAAAAGATAAAGCTGCAATACGCATAGTCATATAAAGCTAGGAAAATTTACCGGCCGCGGTGATGCCATACTCTACAAGAAAATGATCACAAGCATGATTTTAACACATGAAGTTCCATTCAAAAAAAAAAAAAAAGACATTAAAATCCATAAGATCCGGCGCTGGCGTATACCCTGTATACGCTTTTCGTCAATTATAAAACGTTACCTATATATTGACGAGGGTTCAACACTCATACCCAACCGTTAAGGAAAATCCTTAATAGTTAGCAAACAGCGCCATTAATCAAGCAGCCAGAACTCGTACATTATATTACTTCTAAAATGCAAATTTTAACCCATTTAATATCACATCATTGAGGCACCCTCTGGAGTTGATTATTCAAAATGCATCCGTTCGGTTTGAAACCTATTTTAGTTTTTCGATCTCAAGCAGTTTCCGGCCGAGATGTGGCCTCCCAGATCCGAGGGTCGTCCAAAAAGAGTATACTCGTGCTTCCGCGTGACGCGCCGCATTTTTGAAATAGCCAGACTTAATGAACGGTCGCGTGCGTCATCAGTAAGTAGCAGCTGGTTATTAAACTGTTTTCCCGAAAATGCGAGGAATTTTGACGGACTGTCGGCGGAGAATTTCCCCTCAGCCCTTGACTGCATCTTCGCGATTTAAAATATTTGCTACGGCGCTCGCTCGACATTCCTACGGCGCCCCTATTGTGGAAACACGTTGCACCGTGACGTCATCACCCATTCGCGTTCAAACAATTAGTGCTGGCAAAGGTGAAGAAAACGGATTTGAAAAGCTTTTCAAGAATTACAAAAACTTCCTTTACCAAAGTTTTCTCATGTTTCGTTTTCCATAATGTGCATGTTTGGAAAACGTTGGTTGTACATTTCGTCATCTTGAGTGATTTTTTTAAACCAATTAGCGTGTTAACGCGTGACTTCACTACTAATCATCTGCGATTAGCACATATAATTCAGTTTGAGTATACAGTAAACATTTACAAAAAGGTTTTCCACTTTATCAAAATTTTCTTAACATTCTTTGCCAAATTAAACTTCGTTTGAAAAATAATTGTTAACATACGAGCATACTGTACCACTCATGATTTTATAATAAAAATACTTCGGATAATTTCTCTAAATATTAGGGGTATTGATACAGATAGGAGCTTCGCGAATTTAATCTCACTCCATGGCAGTCGTGAAGTCACGTGTGCAAAATCAATATGGTAATTGGTTTAAAAAATTCACTCAAAGTCATCGCTGTTCAAAAACTGATAATTCGCGACTGCCAAAGTGAGATTCGCTAAGCTTCTGTCTGAATACCCTTACTGTAAAAATAACCAGCATTAATTCTGTAATAGAATATTTTATAAAAATATTATATAGTTTTAGAAAAAAAAATTTCTACATGTAGGCCTAATATTTAAATTAAATACATGTATTCTCCTCTAATCTGAATTATTTGCTGATCTTAGAAACTGAACCTCATGAACAAAAACTACATGTACAGTATGTTAATAAAATGACGATAATAAGGAACTCTCATAAATTACGTCTAAAAATAATTGCCATGGTCAGTCAAATCTATAATTGGCAATTACACTTATAGTTTGGGGCAAATGTACAGTAGCGAGTGAGGGTCGTATAAATAATAGCGATTATAATTAAGGAGGTGCAGTGAAGGTGGGCAATGCCTACTGGACATTAACGAACGTTCCTCGCTGACAATAAAGGTGCCAAAATTGCGACGCTTAAATCCAGGGATTGGATCTTTACCTTTCGGCCATGGGTCCGTTTAGATACGAACGGAAGGGCGAAAGTGATAAGATCGTCTATTTTTATTGACCGATCAGTGGTCAAGTGGTCAGTGGCGGACCAAAAGAACGCCAAAAATGGCCGTGTTGAGCGCATACGGACCCATTGTTACCTAAGCGGAGCCTCGCCCGTTCCCCCGCTGGCTTTTTCACTGCTTTTCTATGAAATTGAACTTTCCAAAAATAGGTCCATCGTTTCCCTTGACCGCTTGATTTACTGACCTTTCAAGATGGACGCGCGAATTAAGATCCCAAACGATAAAAATGGCTAGCTTCCGGTGTTAGAAACGTGCCTATTTAAGGGAGATCCTCCAAAATGGCTTTAAGGGGCCAAAGGGCACATGACAGTCTTAAGGCAATGGTCATTTAGAAGGTATTGGACCATGAAAATGGTCCTTTATTTAAAGGTTTTGACCATTACTTAGGTCTGCATGCATGCATGGTGCCTAAAAATAAAGCTTAAGAATGACCTTATGTGTAAAACATGGCATGCAGTGCTCGCGTACACGGGTATACTGCATGTACAGTGTATATGGGTATTTACATTTAATCCATCAAAACATGTTTATCATGTAATACTTTGTAAACAAACACATGTACTTGAAAAACACTCGCTGCACATGTTCCAAATTTATCCGTCACAGTGCAAGAATTTTTTTTTAAAAAAAACCGCGAAATGTGTACATGTACATGTATACTGCAACACGTAGGCGTGTCAACTTTCTTGCAAATGACACGTTTTGAAGTGTATAAAAACAAAAAAAACTTATTTTACATGTTGCATATTTCTTCTCGGACATGCACTGTTCAAAGCGATGCAAAAGTATACACACGTCACAACTGCAGTTCGAAAACGTCATTTTGGACGGCGAAATGTGAACATGTAGGCTATACTGCAATACGTAGACGTGTAAAATTTCTTGCAAATTTCACGTTTTGAAGTGTATAAAAACAACAACAAAAAAATCACTTATTTTACATGTTGTATATTTCTTCTCGGACGTGCACTGTTCAAAGCGATGCAAAAGTACACGCGACACAACTGCGTTTCGAAAACGTCATTTTGAATGACGAACCTTCGCTGCAGCTGTTCATTTATATCCAGTTTGTTTATTATTATTACTGTTGCTGTTGTTTTATTATAATTGGAAACAACGGTATGTTTGAAGCCCGTTTACATTTTTAATCAGACTTTTATCTGTTTTTTATCAATACGCAGCCGTCTCAATTCATATTTTAATGGTTTGTTTTCGTTGTTCAAATCGTTATGATATTTGTTAGTTTCAGTTACATTAGGTTTAATGGGGTACCCTAATTCTTATACCTGCAATGTTCAAATTTCTAAAACGTGAAATTAACCACCCCTTCCTCAACAATAATATTTTGCTGAATTCCTTTATTTTTACTTTACATTTCATTAGATATTAATAAAACAACATAAGTTTTTGATGGTCAACAATTAGCGAAATCACGACTTTTTTTTATTTATTTTATTAGGTTAATGCCTATATGTATACATGTACAGTATATATACTATACATATATTTTTTTCATTGTTGCTTCGGGTTTCGAGTATCATCGAATGTCAAAGTATACATACATGATGTACAGTATGTAAAACTTAATTCGATTATCCACAAGTATGTTAAATTACATAGCCATATATTTCAAAATTATAGAATGATTCGTTCGACTTTGAACTAATTATATATACTGATCGTAAAATTTGACATTATTCTTTTACTTTTTTTTATTTAAAAGCGCATTGCGCATCAATTTAAATTTTCTCCCAAAAAAAAAGTGGCATATAATGTTACATTTTTCAAAAAAAAGTCAATTAAATGCACGGCTGCAGCGAAAAATATACTTGTACAGGTATCAAAACATTGCTCTAAAAACATTTTCTTTCATTATAACAGACATGCATAGAGTATATATACTTATGAATTTCGGAAATTGTGAATCGAATGTCAAGGTATATGGCAGGTACAGTATAATATATGTATACTTGTAGCACTGATTTTAGGCTATACTTTGTCCATGTTTAACACAACATGCAGGTATTGACTTCAACGAATGTGAACGATCTATTTTAGCACCATTTCTCACCATCATAACACATGAAGGCGCGTGGACTTGGATAATTCCATGTTTCCAAACCTTACATTTTTCGCATATAGGTACATGTAGGGCCTTCGTAATCCCTTTTGTTTAGCGTTCATTATACGATCAGAGGCTTTAGGGGTGGCCCTTCGTTAACTCTCTCTCTCTCCTGTATATATATATAAACATTATCATTATCCGAATTAACACTTATTATCCTTCTTAACTTTCGTCCCGCAGGTGATCATTTTTTATGATTTTATTTTGATTTTAAGTGACCGCCGTCGGTCCCCCCTCATCTTCTATTTTTTACTCCTCGTCGCTCGGCGTTATTTTCGCTCCGCTCGCACGCACACACGCGCGCCTCTGGCCAATGGTCATTGGCGGACCCCTTCGCAGCGCCCCCTATTATGCGCGTTCATAATGGCCTAATGGACGCTCGAAAGGAACCTCGCTGATATTGATCCGTTTGTGAGTAAATAAACGAGCGGCTTAACAAGGCGTTATCTGCGTCCGAAACAATCGACCGACAAAAACAGGTAGCCCCTCGTTAAAGCCGGCCGCCGCCATCAAACTTTGACAAAAAACGAGAAACAACGAGACGACGAGCGCCGCGCATGGCTGCCGGACAATCGGATAACGGCTTGGCTAGAGTGCACGGACAATGCGTCCATCGTTTGGCTCCCTTAATTGCTACATGGACGATGACCCACTAGGCCTAGCGGAAAACCATGGGAAAACGAACTCGACGGTCCTAGAAATGAAAAAATCTTTTATGACCGATTGCACCAACTCATGTAAAGTCACTAACTCAGATCCAATTAGTCTCATACCGGTTCGTACTTGGTGCAACGTCGTCATCAGACCGTAGAAAATGCAATTCCATTGAGCGACAAATATTTCAGAACGTTTACACGACATGTATTTTGTATAGTTTTTTACAATAGATCGAGTTTTAACAAAACTAAAGATTTATCACGTAGCATTTACAGTACGTATAATCAACAATGTCACGCAGTCATTATGACAAAAGAAAAATTAAAAATGTTAAAAAAAACCCGCGAGATCTTTGAAATCAAAAGAACACTAAAGTGGCATTTAATAATAAGGTACTCAGACAGAAGCTTTGAGAATCGCACTTTGGCAGTCATAAAGTCACGTGTGCAACAGCGACACGATAATGGGTTGAAAAAAGCTCCCTCAAGCTTAAGTTATCGCTGATTTTAAACCAATCAAAGCTTTCCATTTGTAAAAGTGACTTAATTACCGACTGTCAAAGTGCGATTCGCAAAACTTCCGGCTCAATGCCTTTTTGAATATCGAACAATTCAGTTTTTTCAATAAGCTATTTAAAGTTTTTTTCTTTATGATACACAGCAGGGGTGTATACGCACATGTCATTTTCAACTTCAATACATGTACAATATAACCTCAAGTGTCCTTTGACGTGCAAACATACTTTAATAACAAATTCGTTGTTTAAGATGTCGTCCCTCCCTCGCTATTTAACGACCGATTAGTGCCGCAACCCGCTTAATCGTTCCCGTAGGACCCTTCCCCACATGCAACGTCCATGCCTTCCTTTATAAATTTACAATCTGAACGTCGTTCCACTCGTTCGACGTTAGTTACTCGGATGACCCGCGAGGGGAATCTAAAGCGATGACCCCATGGGGGTCATACGATTATAATTTCGGAGTTTGGGACGTTTTCGAGCAACAATTAGCCGTCGCGTGCCGTCGTAACGGCCCGTTATCCCATATGCAATCGGTCACCGACCAAACAGCTGCTTTCCTTCCGTGGCCAATGCATGTTTTGTAACTGGAAACCGAAAACGGAATTCGGGGTTTGAGGGTCTGAACCCTGACCTCGCGAGCAACTCTTAATCGCGACAAACAGATGCGATGTTTCACCATAATGATAATTCGCCGATCGTTTTTCTCTCAACGTTTTATTAAGATATAACCGTCAGCGCCTTACGGGAATCCTAACCACGCAGGGATTAGGCGCACCAATGTCGGCCATGTTTTTTCCTGCCCAGGGTTTATGATGGTGCGGATTGATTATTGGGCTGCTCCCTGTTGTTGTTCTTACAAAACGGTTACAGTCATAACAGTTCCACCAGGTGGACGAGCGCGTAATCGAGGCACCGGAAGTAGAGAAAAAAATATGTACCGAGGGGGTCTCCCCACCAGAAACGAAAAAACACCCCTGGAAATGGTGGACACGAATAAACAAATGATGGACACACACCCGCTTGTCTTTCTAAAAACGATGACAAGCCATCAGCGCTATCATCGTACGTGTACCGTGTAGGCCATCCGATTCATGCCCATTTGACACCAGGTGGCGCATTTTGTGATTCCTTGATAACCGTAAAATAAATGGCGCTACATCATAGTGCACTTCTCTCTGCACAAATAGTCTAAAAACGTCAATTATATACTGAGAAATATACTGTATAGTTTTAGGTTTTAGGGGAAAGGGAAGGGGGCAAATGATATTTAATTTGTCCATAATCTTGTTTTTCGATTTTTTTCCGCAAGCACTTAATCTTGACATGTTCAAAATAGTTTTGAAATTCAAACATGGAGAAACTACAAGTGTATATAGTTGACATTTCATGTTGTATACATTCCTTGCGTGTTATTTCGAACATATATAGTCCATTTAATACAAGAGTATTTCTTTCGAACGGTATACTTTAACGACTGGAACGTTCCCAAAAAATTGCGCTTTTACTTATTTCTTCTTTAAAATCAAAGGAGAAAGTATTTAATTCTTTTTACTTACCTGTCCAGAATATTTAAAGCACCCCATGCATACTTCTATTGGTATATATCAGTATCTGCAGGTTGCGCTGCTATTCATTCAACATTCTGGGTGCATACCAATTTCAAATTCCCCATAATGAAACAATTCTGCAGATCTGTCAAGGGTAGTGAGGGGCCCGTGTCCCAGTTTATAGCACGCAGTGTTAAAATTGCGACATTAACAGTATATTTTGTATACCAAAAATCGTCGACTGACGTTAATTTTGAATTTTTTCTGTTTTCCAGATTCGTGTCCGTCTATGTCCCAGCGCAATTTCCCCCCTTCATTTTGGAACAGTAATTACGTGACGTACCAGAGCGGTTCCAGCCTGGCCGGCCTGGGGGGTCACGGTCACGGTCACCACGCGGCGTCCGAGCTGTCGTACGCGACCGACCCGTACCACCACCACGGGCTTCACCACCAGGGCGACCCCTGGCACTACCCTTTGACCTCGCAGAGCCCTTATGGCTCGCATCACGCGCACCGTCCTAGCATGCATCACGAGCTACAGGCGGCCTACTCCACGATGACGTCCATGGGGCCGGCCAGCGGCCGCTTCAACCCCTTGCTGTTGCAGCCGCCCCCTTCGGCCATGCGCTCCGGCCGGCTGACCGCTGGCCAGTGCAAGGCTAGCGACGCCTGGGCCGCACCGCGCTACCACCACGACGACATCGCGCACTTGCAGGACAATTACGCCAGCGCCCCGCACGCCTATTCCATGACGGGAACCATGACGGGTGAGTTCCAATTTCAATCAATCGTTAGCTAATCCGCGATTAAAGATAACGGACCGTTAAATTTGCCATTGCAGCAACACCGGTTGTAAGTTGCGCATTACTTTCTGTATCATTTTTGTTCACGCATACTGCACGTAACACGTTTATTTGCAAGTTTGTTCAATCATTGTTCTTAAATTCAGACAAGATCTCCAAAGTCGCGTGAGTAGAACTTTGCCCGCTAACCACGATTTTACACGGTTATCTTTTCAACAACCATGCATGTAAGGAATTAAGATATTTTTCAAATGTCGTTCGTTTCAACGATACTAAATGATCTGTAGAAATGTGCCCAATTTCGAACTATATACGCGACGCCAGCATCAACATGCATGTTGACAATGAGGATTGATCATGCATCTGAAGAACGCAAACATTTACACTTTATAAGGTCCACTATCTTGGTTAACACAGCAACTCCGTTCGAGCTGACATTTTAATTAACCTTGCAGCGACACTGTTCTTTATTATGTATTCTACGCAACAATCACTGTCTAAATTGTAACAATCAGCTATACGTATTTCTAAATCTCAACGCCATCTATGATTCATTCGGTGCAACTGTTAAGAAAACAGGATTCCCCATTTCAAAACGGGAATATTCCTCTCATTTCAGCTCGTTAAAACCCAGTTGGGAATTAGCGGACATTTTCAAAACAGTGTCATTTGTCAAAAAACTAAATAAAAAAACCGCTAAAAATAGCAAAAGTGAAATTTCATAAGTTTTTTACGTTAACATTTTACGTCACATACGCATTTTCACGTTACATAAACGAACGAGCATCGCGAGTGTCGTCCTTCGAGCCAGTTTTTTCCCCCTAATTTTTTAGTAAATGCTCTCAAACGAGCTTTTAAGCCCCTAAAAAACTGCACAATTCGTTTAATCTTTATGACTGATACGCGAGCGCCACCAGGGCGCGCCACCGTCGCTGGCCGACGGTTGCTCAAAGACGACGATAAATTAGCCAGGAATGTTTTTATCTCATTTATTAGATTATAAATTATGAGCGCGCTCGAAAAATCCTCTGCATTTAAATTAATTACGAAGAGTAATTGGGCTTTTTTTGGGAGTATTATAGATGCTGCATACCAAAAAAAATAAATTTTTTTTTGCCCTTAAATTGCGTTTCACCGCACCAGGTGGCAGCACTGGGGTGCTGGAACATTCCTTCGGTTGCGAGTCTTGTCAAATTAATGCCGAAAATTACTCTAAGCTTTAAATTATTCCTTACTGACATCTGTGCATGCTTTTTATTTTTAACACTCCCAGCAGTAACCGCCTATATATACACAAATAAGTAGCATGCACCAAATTCTGATAATGATTAAATTGGCTATTACATTTCGAAATACAAATGCGACGAAATTAAACCCTGAATTATTTCTAAATCTTTTTTAAAATGTAAAACTAATCATTATACTGTGGCGAAGAAAAAGCACAAATCTAGACCCTTATACATAAAGTGCGTTTATAAGATGCTCAAAGATGACATTGCACGTCAATATCATAGATGACCCATGCATTTAAGGTCTGGTCAATTATAGTTAAAACAAAATGATTTTACAACAATGGTCTTATATGTACCAACTATTTAAATTGACATTAACTTAAGTCTCAATTAAGTAAAGAAACAGCTTTAATTTACATGAAATTATACATCGGAACATTTAAACGTTTCATTTAAACCGCTTATGAAACGTTGAAAACGTATCCAGTTAAACCTCGTTAAGACGAATCTCAGAATCTCAAATCTCAAAATTTGTTAGTTTACACTTTAAACCACATTCCGTTCGTATATACTCTATATAATCAGAAGGCATAAAACATATACAGCACATTATTCGTCTAGGACGGAGACTGGAAATTAGTTCGTATATAGTATATTAGGGTGAGAGCACGTTGGCACTTATTTCATTAGCTTAAAAACCAGTGTCACCTAGTGGCACGAGTCTGCAGCAATACCATGCACTACGCGACACTGGTTCAAATAAGTAAACAAATCACATGAATAAGTGCCAACGTGCTCGTACCCCTATATCAGAAATTCGTATAAAGCAAGTTCTTATTAATGAAGTTAGACTTATACATACATGTCATATACAAGCAGTATACTTTTAAATTATGCTGATTATACTTATCAGTCTTGCAAATTAATGGACAATTAAAGGCAAAACCACTTAAGGAAAACTAAAATCAATGTCATATAAGAAGCGTGTTTTTGCTTATATTTTACAGTATATATGTATACATGTATATATATACATATAACGTTTTCGACATGTATACAGAACTTGTTATTATAGCGATAAATTGACGCTTTTTCTCGCAAGCGTCTCTCAACTTTGAAAGTTTTCTATACATTTGCATTTCTTTAGAGATTCATTTTTGAAAACTAATTCATACATTTTAGACAATGATTTCAACATTGCATTGGACATGTAAGAAGACTATTTAAACGTAATTCGATTTTCCTCAAGGAAAAATTATACAATTAAAAATCATATACATTAAGCTAATATAAAAAGCAAAAGATAATTTTAACTAAAAATTCTTTATGTGTGAACAACAATATGGAAATTTCCGTGTTTTTACACGTTAAAAAATGGTAAGGAGAATATAGAGATGCATGGTGCGCTGCGAGAAAATGAGACGAGCTAATTGGGCGCGACGCCATTTTGAAAAGCAAGATGGCAGCCCTGAAAGGTCCGCTTTCGTTGGCTCCCCGTCCAGGGGGGTTGGCCGGGATGACCCTGGAGTGACCCCGAAACTCAGCTATTTGCACCTGAATTCGAGATGTTTGCTCCCATAAAACGAAGCGAATGACCAATGGCCGAAGCGCCGCCGTAAAGCAGCGAATTTAGATGTTTGTGGGGATCCCCCGCGGGGTGACGGGGAGCCCCCTGGCGGGCGAACGAGCGAGCTTAGACGCTGGTTGGACGAGGGGGAAAACCCGTAAATCCAAGGGCCGAGGAATGCATTATCCCGACAGGGGGCGCGCGGGAGACGGCCAACCCGGAGCGTCATCTTTTACGACGCTGCCGCGCATTGGGCCCACCAGGGGGCCCTGGTGCTTGCCAATAAAAATGTCATAATTGTCGCGTTTCAAATGTAAAAAACAACCGCAAAAAAATACGAAAGAGACAGAGAGAAGGAGGGTAGCACGCATGCAAGCAGCGCCACCAATTGGCGGTGGCTCCCCCTGGCGCCCCACCCCCTTTAGGCCCCAAACGTCACATATATTTGCGAGCGGTCCTCGCTCTTCGCCCAAATCCTGAGTTTTACGAGCGCGCCGACGGGGGGGCCGGTCATAAATTACCAGCCCACTAAAAATGTGTATCGTATATAGATGGACTTTAGCTGCTTTAATATTATTACAATTTTTATGGTCATTTTTAAGCAGATTCACGGCCCCTGCGTGCGAGCAGCTTCTTAACGGCAAATTGCTAACCAGAGATTTCACAAAAAAAATATGACAAAAAATGTAAAAAAAAAAGAATACGAAAAAAAATTAACGAGCAACAGCTTCAGCACTGTGGCTTCAGGTTCAAAATACTCATTTGCCTAAAACGTGTATAATGCATAATTCTGATTTATGATCAGTTTGGCTGAAGTGCATAGTCAGTGCGCGCTGCCCAAAGGGCGGATTTGTATATACGAGCTATCCGAATTGAATTAATTGGCAGAAATGTAGATTTTTGCACAATCCTAAGAGTCAATACCCGGATTGAATGCATGCATGATATAAGTGAGGGTATAGAATGATAGAAGAACACACAAATCCGTTTTCTTGGCGAGTGTATATCCACAAAGTTTAGCCTACTTTTCTCTCAGAATGGATAATTTGCGTAAAGATTGTTTCATTAAATTTGGAAAATATTCAAAATCGAATGTCGTTTTTAGCTCATTGCATCTTAAATTCTATTCACTGCATTTTTTGTTATTAAAAAAAATAACAGAATCATTTTAATTTTTGTTTTCAATAATACACATTTTCCAAAAAAAATGTGTTATTTGGATTGTCATTCAACTTTATATACAAGTAATTACCAGTAACTTTGTATAATTCAAGATATCAAATATGAACGAACCAAAGCTTATTCTAATATTTTAACAATCCTATCTTTGAAATAGTTTACTATTGCGGACATGCATGTAACCTATATAGCTATTATAAAATTTAACTTAAATGTTAACATTTCATCATTGCAAGATGTACCAATGGAGAATTATACAAGAATTATGCAGTTTATTCTCATCTTAATTTACTTTTGTAAAAAAACAACAGTTGAAATGTCTTTATGGTTATAATAACGGCATTGTATTAAAAAAACTCAAGAATTAAATTGAAATTGCTGCAAAGATTATTGAAACCTTGCATGCTATAGACGATGAATTCTGTGTTTTAGTCGTTTACGTGCTTGTATAACCAACCCCATAAACCCCATCCGTTTCGCCATTAAGTGGAATTTCTCAGCCCAATAACATGCATCAATTATAGGCGTTAAAATGAACGGGTTGTCCCGAAATGGTGTCGTTAATCGGGACAGCGTTTGAAAGTAACATACTGCTCGTAAAACTTTTATTTGCAATGAAAACCTATCCGATTTTAGCCCGTTTTGCCAATTAGCGAGTTTTACCGGTTGCTGCATGATGAATGCTTATTAGGCATTAAGACTAATGAGCTTCTACAACGTCAACAAAATAAAATGATGCGCGAATTGAAAACAGATACAATGTTACGATTTGGACAGAAATGCGATAACAATTACAAATCCGGTTAATGTATGTAGAAGATAAAATATATTGACTTGAATTAAGTTTTCACGCACCATTTTCTTTCGTCTATAAACCAGTTACGCTATGTACATCACTTGTCAATCTGCATTTAACAAATCTTTAAATTCGACCTTAATCGACTATTAAACTTAAAAATCATTAATCAATAATTATACTATATATATCCTAAATGCAACACATAACGAATATCAATAGCACTTTTAACATGTCATGCATTCGTGTGATGGACCGCCTCACTATATTCCCACAAAGGTATTTCCATGTACATTTGACAGAAAAATGCAGTGAAAAACGTGATATCACATGTAATGACGAAAACCAAACGCAGGTAAAGGTACCTGCACTTGTAAGGCAGGTGGCACCAGCGCTCGGCATCATTGGTGTTTTTTCTTTCGACATTTGACGCAAAAGGCCACAGATGGCGCCATTTACCCATCGCGCGACTTTGGTCCTCTCGCCCTAATGATGGCCTTAAGTTTTATTGTTTCTGAGGAAGTTTTTGAGGTTTTTTATTCCTCCTTCCCGTTCCCTGGTGACCCACCTATTTAGGAATGCAAGCTCAACTTTTTATTGCTTTTTTTTGCATACTTCGGATGCCACCTGGTGAGATTTCGAAACAAAACGTGTTTCACCTGTCAGTCCTTCTTACTACACGACCATTTCTTATCGTTACTTAAATGCATTTCTTTTGTTTCTGTTTTAATTATTGTTGTGCCTAAACGCCATTTTTAATATACTTAACGAATGAAAAAAAAAACAGAAGAAAAACGTGTTCGTTGGTATTCTGAGCATTCTGCTAATTCGTGTTTTAACCGGCTTTCATTAAATCTAATTAATCATCAAAGAATGCTAGCATCTCGAGCATAACAACAACTAATGACCACTAGGTGGCGTATCAACATGATAGACCACAAGGTAGCAAGATCTCAATGTCAAAAGATGCTTTAAGAACTGGAGATGCTCAGCGTTAAAAGTTGCCACTAGGTGACGTGCTTCTCTGTATAAAGTCTTGGTCACGGTGTAAGAAGAAAGGTGAGGAAACGAGCGGGTAAAATGTGTGCCGATAATGTTGCCAGTTCTGAATTTT
>JAQGAO010004883.1:0-14384 GCA_034697705.1 Ommatoiulus sabulosus
TCTCCTTTTAGGAATCAATCATGTGTTTTTCAGTTTATGGTTCAAGCTGAACCTTCTTACTTCATGTAAACATGATTGATCAGCCAACAACAGAATAAAGAAGTGTATTATTCTCACCATGGATAAAAGTAAGCCTGGACTCACATTTTGTACCGCTTGGTGATCCAAGCCATCTAACAGCAAACCTTCTCTGCTACCAACAAAGTATTGTCATAAATCAGTTCCCTACTTATTTCCCTTTTATTACCATAGGTCCTCAATGTGCTTTTGGAGGCCTTTCCCGCTTTCCATGCCCTGGCTTCCCGATCATACACTAACTTCTTCATTGCTTTTTCCGACTTTGGCCATGCACCCTTATTCGTTGCATCCAACCCTAACCTATCCCCAAATTTTCGGACTCTTGTCCACCATTTTGCCTTCCAACCCTGCCCCCTCACCAACTCCAGCCTCTGTCTTGCTGGAGCACTCTTCCCCAGCTTCCACAATCGTTGCAAATATGTCCCCTTCCCCATCATTTCCCTCGCTTCAAACCCAGACCATCCCATATCTCCCTGCAAAGCTTCGACAGCCGTAAATCTGTTAGCTCCCAGAGCTATCCGTACATTAGTCCTCTGCATCCTATCCAATTCTTGGTTCACTCTAGCCGTGTAATACAGCACCTAATTCCCATATGTGACTGCCGGCACGCCCACCCCCTTCCATACACCTCTGATAATCTCATATTGTGAGAAGGACTGGAAGGCTAGTTTACGCAGCAGGCCTCCCATCCTTCTTTCCTTTACCAGAATCCTATCCTCCATCCCCATCAAGTGCTTCTCTTTGCTGAACAGCACCCCAAGGTACTCATAACTGTCTACCAATCTTATGACGGCCCCATCGCTAGCATCCCCGATTTGTCCTTTCCAAACCTCAGCCCGAAGTCCATCCCATACCCCCTGTTATATCCAAGAGCTTCTGCATTTCATAGCAGTCCTCCGATAGTAGTGAGACATCATCACAGAACATCAAACTGGGTAACCGGTTCGCCCCAATGCGGTATCCCAATTGAGAGCTTCTCAACCCGACCCCCAGCTCATTGATATATACCAAAAATAGCAATGGAGATAGAGGACCTCCCTGTCGGACCCCTCTGTTCACCAGCATCCTCTTCGTTTTAATCTTTCCCCACTGTATAATATATCTGGTCCCATCATAAAGTGCTCTTATGGCCCTTACCAGCCACTCCGAAATTCCATAGCTCCCCATTATGTCCCAAAGCCGTTCCCTGTTTACATTATTAAAAGCCCCCTTAATGTCAAGGAAGGCAATAAATAATGGCTTTTTGCGTTTTTCTGCCATCTCTATCAACTGAATGAGCACAAACAGGTTGTCACTTCCCCTTCTGCCCTTCCTGAATCTATTCTGGAAGTCCACCAACCTCCCTCCCGATTCTAGTTCTCACTGTAATCTGTCCCTGAGCAGTCCCGCATACAGCTTATACACACAGCTACTTATGGCCACTGGCCTGTAGCTGCTTAGTTCCCTTTCGTCTTTTCCTTTCCCCTTATGTACCAGCCTAATTCTTGTGATCTTCCAATCCTCTGGAACCTCCCCCTCCAGCAACGTTGAGTTGAAGACTTCCCTTAACATCCTAAGCCCCCCTCTCCCTGGTGTCTCAGAAATTCATTCGGAATATTATCCCTTCCCACTGCCGTCCTGTTCTTTAACTGTTGTGCTGCCTTTGCCAGTTCCTCTGCCTGAAGAAACGCGGCCCGTTTCTTCCTGCATGAATTGCTGGCCATACCTCTCCAGCAACTTTATCAGCTCCTGTTGCTCTTCCTGCAAAACCCCATGCTCATCCTTTAGAAATTGTGTCTCCTCTACCCTTGTGGCCTTTTTCTGTTTCACATATTGCCAGTTATGTTTCCCTGCCTCACATCCCCCCTCCATAATGGATTGCCAAATCCCCCTGTCCTAAGCTGCAATGTTTTCAGCAACCAAAGCCCTTGCCCTGTCTTTCTTCTCTTTATACTCTCTTCAAGCCTTGGCAATCTCTTCCTGGTTTCCCCCTTTAAGCTGTCGCCAATGATAACTGATAACTGCACGCCAGTTTCCTTTCACTGATAGCCCCTTTGGCCTCCCGTGTCAACATAGCCCTTGACCGTCCCCTCCCTCCTTCATGCCACTGATATCCCACATGCACTTCTTCCCCTGCCCTTATGCTGTCCCACCATGTGGAGTACTCAGTCTGTCTCCCCTCTAAAGTTTGGCTAATACTGTCCGTGTACTCTCCCCATGACATGTTCTCCCGAATTGCCCATCTTTTACATCCCCTCCGTCTAGGCCATTGAATTTTGATGACATGACTAGCCTCCAGCCTCATCCAAATTAAATTATGGTCTGATGCTAGACCCACATCATTAGCGTCAACTATAACCACCTCCCCTACCTTGGGTATCAGCCGATGTTCTATCAGCAGGTAATCCAGGGTGTATGCCACAGAGCCATTGGTCCAAGTATGCTTTCCCACACATTCTAATAGCAAGTTTCCTATTACCAGATAGTGATTCTCTAAGAAATCCCTAAGCAATTTACCGTTCCCATTATCTCGACCATCCAACTCCTGCAGATGCCCATTAAAAGCCCCTAACAATACAATTGCATACCCTGTTAACTTTAGAACGTCCATGTCTCTGCGCAGACAATCATAAATCCCCTGATTTCATCCGACTTCAGTGCCTTCCGCCACCATATAAACCATTACCAACGCTATCCTCCCACACCTCTATCCTCTATATACCCTATCTCCTCCTCATAGCACAACGCCCTTCACTTAATATGGAACTCCCTCCCTGCCTGCGCAGGGCGTGGCAGAGAGCGAGTTGATCACCACGCACACAGGGTGGCGCTGCGGTGTTTTCGGGCAAAAACATCAATGGAATGCACCTACTTATATCTCGTATAGCCTACTGTTTTTTAGGCCTACATTATCTCACAGATGACCTTCATTGCCTACTTTACAGTATTTTCCCTGAGATGATTCAGAGGGCCATGTCCAAAAATTATCTTGAAACAGGTAATTAAGCAAATAAAATAAGATTCAAATATATGAAAATCTAAGAAATTACCTACTGTCCTTCGTACTAATTCACAACAAAACCGTTAGTTTTATCTCCAACTGCATAGTGTTGACATGTTGAAAATTTGCATGTCATACTGCCAGAATAAGAGCAATGGAATTCCGATAAGTGTATCATGAAGGTACAACTCAGAATAACAGACTACATAAAGTTGGTTTGAATAGATGAATGACGGTAAAGAAACATTGACTCAATAGGAGACAAATGAGAAGCTGACTCTAGTTTGCTAAAACATTGATAAAACAGCTACTTCTATTCCGGTCAATCATTTGGTATGAGTTTACTATAAATTATTTGGCTAGCAGAGGAAGACCTACATCTGGATATTATTATTATTATAATGCAATCTAGGGTTAGCAGCCGGAAGCAATCTAGCTGCTGAATAAATGTTTATACAGCTAAGTGTATATCCTTTGGTAAATCACCTCACACCGAGGGCTTAAGCAGTTTCAAGTCATGCCCTCTGGTTCACTCCCCAAAGGACCTCTCAAAGAAATCGCCAGCTGGCACTCGAAGTTTTCCATTCAGTATCTTGAAAGCCATGATGAACACACCGCTATGCCTCCTTTCCTCAAGGGAGAGGATTCACAGTGCCTGGAGCCGCTTGCCGCAAGGCCTATATGTCAATTCAGAAAGGCTTCGTGTGGATCTCCTCTGGACTGCCTCCATGCAGTTCATGTCATCACTCTTTCAAGGTATCCATGACATGTTGGCATACTCCAGGAGGGGAAGCATTAGGGCCTTGTAAACCAGCCGAAAACTGGCCGGTTGCAGCCATGGCAAATGCCTGAATAGAGACACTATTCAGAGGTGTCCCTAGGAGGTGGTACAGATGATGAGGATTATCTCGACCAAAGTGGATCACTTCGCACTTCTCTGGACTGAAAACCAGAGAGTAGCTTACACTCCAGGCCCTGAGTATTTCGATGTCGCGCTACAAGCTGACTTGGTCGTCCAGCAAGAGGATGTAACGATACAGCTTAGTATCGTCGGCATATATCAGCAATTTGCAGTCAATCCCATTTATTGGATAGGTTAAAGAACAGCGCCTTGTGGAATACCAAAGAATACCAATCTTTGTCTACGTTCACTTAGGAATGCACTGATCCAGTAAGGTGGCAGGTAAGGGAATGCCCTAACTGTACCAGCTTTTCTATCACGGTGTAACGATCCACCTGTCAAATGCCCGCTTGAATTCAAAGTACACAACATTGACTGCATGACAGAAGTTTACTGATTTAGTCTAATCAATTCTGGCCACTAAAAGGCTTGACTCGCAACACCATCCCTTAAAGAATCCGTGCTGAGGATCAAGGCTCCACTCCTCAATCTCACCATCCAGAACGGTACATACAACCTCATCGCAAAGTTTACTAGCAACATATGTCAAACTCACAGGTTTGTAGTTACCAGGAGTAGTTGATCCTTTCTTAAAAATAGGGGCAATGTTAGCATTATTCTAGTTCAGGGGGATTTGGTAAACACCATGCTCAAAGGCACTGAGATGGTACTGGCACACTGCCCTGACACAGTTCGCCAGGCCATCTAGTCCAGATGTCTTGCCAGGATTTAGCCACTTTAGCATTGCTTCCACCTGTAGTTGTTCAACTCTGAAAACTGGAAAATGGCCCTGTGGCCTGAAGAAGACACCACCTGGCCCAAACACTTCACTGAAAAGACATTCAGCACATTTGCTTTCGACAAAGCTTGAGTAATTAACAATCCTCGCTCTTCATCCATTAGAGGACTAACATTTAGCTATCTTATACTTGTTGCTGATGTAGCCAAATAGTCCCCTAGCATTGTGTTTACAATCTTTGGTTAGTTTGAAACCCATGTCCATTCTGTGCTTTCCCATAGAAACCGTGACCCTGTTCCAATGTTGGCAAAAGCCCTCATAGGTTGGTTGGTTTGTGTATTTTTAACGCTGGCCTATTTCTGCACACAAGGGCTAAACACCAATGCCAGGGGATGTGTCAGCATTCCTTACCTGGGAATTCTGCCTAAGAGGGGGGACTTCCACCCCCACAAGAGGGATCTTTAACGTGTATAGATCAAAAGGGATCTATACGGGACCTAAATTTAAACTCTTATCCGAAAAAACCGCCACTTAGAGAATTTTGCACATCCTCAAAATTCTCACCGACCTCGACCGGGACGCGAACCCCGCTAGTGAAAGTCTCCATAGGCCATAGGGTCTTGCTGAGCCATGCACCTCTTCCAGAGCCTCCTATTATCATCTGACACTTCCTCTATCGGCAATGGGAAAGAGGCCCTTCGGGATTTCGATGCCAGAGGCCCATGCTGCTCCACAAGTTAAAGAATCATGTCCCTGGGGTAATCCGAGCACTCATCAACAGATTTGCTATGGAATGCCTGCACCCAGCCCACCTTGGAAATGGCCACATAAATTCGCAGATAGTCTCCACGCCTGTAGTCCAGTCTCCTCTTGATGGGCTCAGTTTCATCACCATACTAGCAAACCTTCCATGATAGAACTTGATGATCAGCATTAAGCAATGGTAAGAGGTGTGTGACAACCCAAACAACCAAGTAGGTTGGGTGACATGTTGCTCCAATACCACAGCAAAAGTGCACTCCAGAAAGAGCCTCTCGAACTCGGTAACCTAGGCACTCAGCATCAGGTCCATCCAGTTGATATGCGGACAGTTGAAGTTGCCACACAGCAGCAGAAGTTTCTTTGCCCTTCATCCACTAAGGGCCTGTAGAAATCTGGTATTGCTGACATCACTATAACCACAACTATAGCAGCATACCACATCTGACTGCTCGTCGCCATGCACTGTCCGCCCTATCATTTCGATAAGATGCTGGTCAAAACGAATATAAACACAATGTTAAACTCCACCTTTCGATAAACTGAAACCCCACCATGGATGGTGCTTATTCTGTCAACCTGATAAAGATTATAGCCTTTAATCCAGAGTTCACGGTCATTAATACGATCACTCAGCCATGTCTCTGTCAGAACAGAAATATCCACATTCATCGTCAACAGTGAAGTGGTTAGCACTTAAAGCTTGGACACCAGGCCCTGGCAGTTTGCCATAAGGACTTGGCACCCAACATATAGTTTCCGGGGATGTTGTTTCCCCCCTTTCTTCAGTTTTTTGCTGAATAGAGACCTTCATGTACTGCCTTTCCCCTGCTTAGCGAGTTTCCCAGAAAGATACGGCCTCTATACATACTCTCTGGAGAGCATATTCTCTGGCCACCGCCCATCCAACAGCATCCTGATGATTTCTCTCATCAACTTCAATACAGAATAATAAGTACCCCTCATACTTCGTTGGAATCTTAATACAGTTCACAACCACATTAAATGTATCCCGCACATACCTGGCGACAGTCGCAATTATTGAATACCGGTGTCAGGGGCAAGCCGTGATACAAACAGCCATTACATTTTTTTGGCCCGGCTGGCCTCTCGATCTCCTATTGCGGTTGTATGAGGGGCTGATGACCCACCCAATACACCAGGGTTCGCAACATTGGGAGCTTCATGGTGCATCCTTCGCCAAAGTGATGTCACTGGATACAACACTGTTGCCAGATTGGGGAACAGTCGATCCATTGCTGATCATGGTAAGTTTCCTCTTACTGCGCTGAGTTAGCCATGGCTGAGACAGAATACCTGCATTTGTTCCACCATGAGTGCAACAGTGAGTGCTCCTGGATTGATCGGTACCACATGGGTTCGCCTGCCACTGAGGTGACCGCACCAGGTTCAACTGCAGCCACAGATATCTGGAGTATCAGCATTAGACAAGCTATATATTGAGTACACTGAAACACATGAGGCGGATCTGTTATGGAATGGGCCTGCATATCATTATGTAGCATTAGTAAGTTAAATTTCATCAAAGCTTCAATAAAGGCTATCCACTACAAGAATATTCTTTAACAAACTTGGTTACATCAGCTGAAAAAATGGGTTCATGGTACTGATTGATTTTTCACAGCGATAATGGCTTAAAGCATACAAAGAAATTTGAAAACTATTGGGACTTTTTGGACTCTTACCATATAAGAATCATAAAACGCACTGGTGTAACACACGAGAGGAAACAGAAGAAGGACGTGGCGTTGTTTTTTAAAACAATTTAATTAACAATTAGGCAAAATTAAAATATTGAACATGAACGTTAATCAGCTTGCTGTCCAGTCGAAGGCGAAAAGTAGAATGGAATGCAGAATAGAATGGAACGCTTAAAAAAGAACGCTGGCATGAACATTCGAATTAGTAGAATAATGCATAACATCGACAGCTTACACTGGTTAGATTAATTAACAAGGAAAATTTCTGTTAAGCATAAAAACAAGAGATGGACTTATAAGTCCATTCCACCATTTTGTGGAAGAATATTCCACAGTCATAACTAAAAAATTAATTGAAACCATGCCAAATAAATAGAAAGTTGTGATTCAAAACAGAGGTCACACAAGGATCTAAAATTCCCGAATCCTATTGCTTAATGTCAATTTTGCCTGTGTGAACAATATTTTTTGACATTTTTGTTATCTTCAACATAAGACAAAGAGCTGCATAACTTGTTTTCATTAACGGAACATTGAATTGCAGGTAGACCTTATATTATGAAAATAATCTATTGAAATTCTAGGATCACATACAGTAGCTTGATGATATGTAATATTGTGTACAGATCTGCCAAGTGTAGAGGACACAAGGACTAATGGTACAACACGGGCATTAAGCATGAAAGAAGATGGATCATTATCGTGGTGCTTTCTAGAGTAAATGGCTCTACATTTGCCTGGAAATCAATTTTAAAACTCAAAAAATCCAGTCAGGATTCCCAACCAGGGCTTCGAACCTAGGACTAAGGTCTCCCAGATGCAAGGCAGGGCATTTTACCATTCATTCCATGCATTCTGTATTTATTTTCATACATTTTCAAGCATGCAATGAACTATATAAGCGTATTGAACCCACACTTCAAAAGTGACAAAGTAAACATTTGTTATCTATATATATATAAAATCGATCCTGTTTGTTTGTTTGTCTGTTTTCGCTCCTGTTCTGTTACGCTTTCACTGCTGCCATCAGTCGCTACCTTAATTAACTACTGTACACCTGTGGTTCCCAAAGTGGGCGGTATACCGCCCCCCAGTGAGCGTTAAGGAGATCTAAGGGGGTCTTTGTGGTCCAAGCCAAGGAAAATTTGGGGAGGGGGGGGCGTTGAGGACCAACCGCCGCCCCCCTGGGAAATACTCGGAAGACTGATGCGCTAAAGTTTGATAAACATGAAGAATTGAGAATTCCCCCAAATGGGTTGGGATTTGGCCATTCCAAATCAGTAGAAAGGGAGAGACGACCTTATTATTAATACATGAGGTATTTTACACATACAGCCTGTAAGTTCTTTTAGAGGTAGTGTGAACCAAACATTTCTGTGTAGTATCTACAGTTCACTTTCAAAGGATATCCTATATGTGGACCACTTATTAAAAATATATTTTTGTTGCAATAACTATTTGCCACAGAGGTAATTATCAAAAAATTAGTGTCATTACACTAAGTTCCTCCCACTTACTAATATATATATATATTTTTTAATAATAAACTGCATATTTGTTAATCAAACTTTGAGAAATACATGAATTTTTTAATATCTTTTAATAAATCAATTTTAAAAATCTTTCCTTATTTTTCAATATTTAATATAGTAGGCCTATACTTTACCTAAGAGGGGCGCCATCAAATCATTGTTTGATAAAATGGGCTATGACCCACAAAAGTTGGAAAACTTTCAAAGGTTCCCCAGACCTGGAAAAGTCGAGGAACTTGAAAACGTCTGGAGAAGTCACGGAAAATGGTTTATTTAAAACAAACCATTTTCCGAGTTCAAAGGCAGGGAAATTCAACGTAGTCATGCTGTCGCGATAAAAATTCATGTTTCAACATGGTTAGTTCAAAAAAAATATCCACGTTCTCAGAGTACAAATTTGCAAAATGTTCCACGTTTTCCGAGTACAAATTTGTAAAATGTTTCAGGATTTTCGAGTACAAATTTGCAAAATGTTCCACGATTTCCGAGGACTAATTTTCCAAATTTTCCACGTTTTCCGAGGACAAATTTGCAAAAATTTCCACGTTTTCGAAGGAGAAATTTGCAAAAGTTTCCAAGTTTTCCGAGTTCAAATTTGCAAAATTTTCCATGTTTTCCGAGGACTTATTAGCAAAATTTTACAGGTTTTCAGAGTTCAAATTTGCAAAATTTTACAAGCTTTCCGAATTAAATTTGAAAACTTTTCCACGTTTTTGACGGATAAATTTGCAAAAGTTTCCAAGTTTTCCGAGTTCAAATTTGCAAAATTTTCCATGTTTTCCGAGGACTTATCAGCAAAAGTTTCCAAGTTTTCCGAGTTCAAATTTGCAAAATTTTACAAGCTTTCCGAATTAAATTTGAAAACTTTTCCATGTTTTCCGAGGACTAATTTGCTAAATTTTCCACGTTTTCCGAGGACTAATTTAAAAAATTTTACACGTTTTCCGAGGACAAATCTTCAAAATTTTCCACGTTTTCCGAGGACAAAATGCCATTAGTATTACATTTTGCAAAATATTTTCCTGTGCCAATTTTGCAAAATACGTTAAGTTTTGACCTTGTAATTGGTCAGGGAAATTTTCTAAAACCTGGAAAAGTCAGGGAAGTTGAAAAATGAAATTTCTGGGGTAACCCTGTATCAGTCACATTATTGATTTCAAGAACGGGAATCCGGTGTTTTTTTTCTGAAAAGGGGGTGGTGAGTAAATTTTTTTTTGAAAAGGGGCGGTAGGCCAAAAAAGTTTGGGAACCTCTGAACTACACCCTCTCAGGTCGGGACAGGGCCATTCTCATGTCGCGTGTAGTGGGACACGTTCCTCTCTAAAAACAACGTGGGAAACGTCGACGCTTTCAAAATCCTAATAAGGATAGGTTCATTTGTATCCCTATTGATAATGGGAAAGGAATTCAACGGGAAATTTAGGAATTAATCGGGAAAGGACTTCAACGGGAAATTTAGGACTTCATCGGGACAGGAATTCATCGAGAAAGGAATTCCGCCACCGCAACGCGTGGCCGGGGACAGCTAGTTTTGGATAAAACAGGTTTTAATACATGTTATGGCATCGTAATGCAAGGCAGAATTAGAAGTATAATGTACCATTTATGCACAAATGCAACTATCAGATACTGTATGTGCTGTAATTTTTAATAAAGCCATTTCATTTGTCTTAATACCATCTAAAGCAGATATTGGTCATTTTTGTGTAGTGTGGCTTGTGGAGCATGGGTGGTCGAAATTTAAGCCAAACATTGCAAAAAACAAAGAATTGGAAAAACTCATACGATGGTTCCCGGTCATTACTTTTTTACTTACCTTAAATTAAGATGTGTTAGGACTTGCAACTGAATGACATTGTCCGGCACGCTTCGTATCACATTATGATAACAATCGATTTTTTCAATTGATATGAATTCGCAAACTTCCAAAGGCAATTCTGTTAAGCGGTTTTTTGACAAGTCTGGAAAGACAATGAATACTTATGAACAAAACCAGATAGAATGCAAATATGCGATTGAACACTCCTAAGTCAAAAGGTATACAGGGTGATTTGTAAAGTGATTGACCAAGAAAAAATTCTATCTTTAATATGGTAAGAAATACAGTGATAATTCTTTCAAATATCTCATAACCTCGACCAATGGCTAACCGAACACAATATTTTCTGCGACCTTGAAGACCGCATTCAAGGTCATCAATTTGCCTTGTTTGGTGTTTTTTTGCAGATATCTTAGAAACCACTGCGGCTAGGATTCTAGTGTAAATTATAAAATGTTAGGGCGATACCTTATTAAGGTAGGCACACACCTACCTGTGACGCACGCAAGGCATGCATTGGATAAAAATGTTCATCTCATTAATAGAAACGAGATATCGCACTCCTACCTACACGCATTAAATCTCTGCAAATGCGGAGAGGTTGTCAAACATAGAACAAAAATGCGGAAGCAGTTGTTGCGGATGGTAGCCCCTTAATGTCTGGACAGTCCAGCACGTGCATTTTTTTAATCTACTTGGTCGAGAGAGAAATGCCGAACCAAGTGTGTGCCCCCATAAAAAAAATCCGATGCATCCCTGTCATGCGGGTAGATGTGCGCCTACATTTAGTGTAATAGTTTGCTTTGAATTTTTTAAACTAGCCACAGCGAGGTAGAATTTTTCACAATGAGTGACCAAACAAGTCTATGTCATAAATGAATCTGAATGACACCATAGCATTGTAGGTAAAACCTACTAAAATCATGCACCATGAGTCATCGTCTTGTCTTAATAAAACTATTTTTGCCTAAATGACCTGCGCAGCAAAGTATCATTGTAACCTATCAAAGCGTAAATTTAACCATGTTATGCTATTCCAAGACTGTGCCGTTGCTGGTGGTAGTCATATCGAGTATGTTTTTAAGTAGTGACTGGGTGTGTTAAGATATAGAATGCTGACTATGTTGATAAACATTTATAGTCGAAGGAAGTAAATCCAAGCCGAATCTTTCTGAAATTTCCATAATAACCCAGGAATTTGAAGAAATAACTCTGTATCCTCAAACCATTTGCCGATTTCTTCATAGAAGTGGTTATCAACTTAGCGTAGTCAAACTCACAGATGAAAACAAGTTTATTGTATTGTAAGCATAACTGAATGGAGAGTTCTGGCTTGGGACTTTATATGGGAGTTTGATTATGATAACCACTTCTGTGAAGAAATTGGCGAATGGTTTGAGGACACGGAGTTATTTCTGGCTATTTCTGGTTATTTCTGAGTTATTCCTGGACTATTTTGGGAAGTTCAGAAACATAAATTCTTCGATGTTCATTTACATAAACATTCAGTTGTGCACTCTAAGTTTTCAATGTACACAAGTAACTCCTTTTAACACACGTGTGCGGTGCATACATTTAGGTTATATACAGTGCTCAACATTACTGATGGGACACCAGTAAAATTTCAGAAATTGGCCAAATAAAAATATTTTTTAAACATGTTTGTCTATAATAACATTTAGTTTGAACATACAATGAGAATTTACTAAACAATTTGCTTAAGTTATATATTTTTCTTTACAAAAATAATGAAAAACTGAAAATGTCCTATACTTAAAGTGCAACATAAGTGATGGGACACTTACAAAACTTCAAATATTTCGTAAAGTATGTGGCCTACTGTAATTTTGATGACTAATATTATGTTTAATAAGAGTTATATTTAACCCGTATTTTTAATAAAATTAGCCAATCTTCTTAGACTATAGAATGTTTCCTAATGAAGTAACCGTTCCTATGTTAAATATGAAGTTTTCTAGGGGTCATCATCTAAAAATGACGAAAATCCAAGAATTAATGTTTCTGAAATTTCCAAAATAACCCAGGAATTTGAAGAAATAACTCTGTATCCTCAAACCATTCGCCAATTTCTTCACAGAAGGGGTTACTATAATACGTTTACTAGGGGTCATCATCAAAACATGAAGAAAATCGAAGAATTAAGGTTTCTGAAACTTTCCAAAATAGTCCAGAAATTTGAAGAACTAACTCTGTATCCTCAAACCATTCGCCGATTTCTTCATAGAAGTGGTTATCATAGTCAAACTCACAGATAAAAGCAAGTTTAATGTATTGTAAGCATAACTGAATGGAGAGTTCTGGCTTGGGACTTTATGTGGAAGTTTGATTATAGGCTATGATAACCACTTCTGTAAAGAAATTGGCGAATGGTTTCAGGATACGGAGTTATTTCTGAGTTATTCCTGGACTATTTTGGGAAGTTCATAAACATTAATTCATTAATTCTTCGATTTTCTTCATTTTTTGATGACCTCTAGCACACTTATTATGATAACCACTCCTTACTTTACGAAATATTTCAAGTTTTGTAACCTTCCCATCACTTATGTTGCACTTTATAGGACATTTTCAGTTTTCCGTTATTAGCAAAATGTGTAGTTAATTCTCATTGTATGTTCAAATTAAATGTTATTATAGACAACCATGTATACTGTAAAATTATTTTTATTTTGCCAATTTCTGAAATTTTACTGGTGTCCCAACAATTATGTTGAGCACTGTATATGCATGTACACTAGGCATTTTCAATCATCGTGACATTATGTAGGGTAATGTCAATGTCGCATCACACTACGCACTCACCAACGGCAACCGTATCCTCCAAATCGTACTTCGAGGCGACTTTTGGAAATTCTTTCAGATTCCTTCCACTTAGGTAAAGTTCTCCAGTCAAATGAGCCTCTTCCAATACCCTTTCGAGTGACCGTGTTAACTGTGAGTTATTTCGAACGCCACTCCCAAACAATGGGACAGCCATTATCAAACTCACTACAAGCGCCGGACACAATATATAAGTAGATGCACTCAAGTGAACTTGTTTGTTCCGAAAACACCGCAGCGCCGCCATGTGGGTGAGGCGATCAACTCGCCCTCAGCCACGATCTGCGCTTGTAAACGAATCGTAGGCAACGTATCACTCACCTGCAGCACGCAGCCTTTGCCCGCTTATTATTTACCCTAAACATGGTAGCGAATAAGATACAGGTGTTACCCTGTTCAGCTTTGACGATTTGCTTTCACGGGTTAAGATGGGCGTGGCTTTCTCTTAGTGATCACGACACCCAACAGGGCGGCGCTGCGGTATTTTCGGCACCCTAACGACCATTGGAGTAAACCTAGTTATATTTCGTTAACTGTGCCTCTCGGGCCATCCATAAAGGACGTCCGGGGAAAGGGGGGAGTTTGTGAAAATGGGGCCCAGGCGGAAGGGATTCAAGGAAATTTACTGATTCCTTCAGCTTAAGCAGCCTGCATCAGCTATTAATTACTGCAGTGTATATGGTGGAAGAGTTAATTTTGGCCTTTAAAACTGGGTGGTTTAATTGGTCTGGTGTTAAGGGAAATTCCTTGTTATATTGAAAGTTGTGAAATTGTACAGTTAATTCATTGGTACAGGTAGTTCTTTTTCTCAATAATATTCGACCTGGATATGTATTTTGCATCAAAAGTAGCAGTCACTAAACGTATGCGCGTATACAAATCCCTGAAAGCATCAATAACTCAACAATCTTTTAATCACAAGGAAATCATTGAGATCCGAGGGGTCGCTCAATGGTCGAAATGGTGTACGAGATTAGACTAATCCCATATAATACAATGGGATTAACCAGGATC
>JAQGAO010004884.1:0-14383 GCA_034697705.1 Ommatoiulus sabulosus
AGGGCAGAGCAGTGGCTAGCCAGTACAACCGGAAGTCGTGATATTTTTGGCGCGGTGCGTCCTCATGACGCCATGTTTGATGCTCTGGCTACTCTAGCTCTGGAGACCGAGCAGTCGGGGTACTCTCAGAGCACTCTTGTTGGACAAATGGAACAGTCCAGTAGGGTGCACCGATTTCGACCAAGTATGCACGATGGACAAATGGAACGAAATGAAAGCAAATTTGTACACTCGGAGTACCCCAGTGTACTCTTTTTGGACAATTGGAATTCGCCATTAGGTTGTCCATGACGTAACACAACTTTGCATTGTCTCTAAAGAATCTCTTATGGGAAAAAACCTGATGTCCATATAATATGTACAACCAACAATACTGTACATGTGTATGTCCAAAATGGTTATATTTAAAACAAATGTCATACGTTTACAATCTGTTTTTGCAATCAGTTGCCAATCAGGTTTTTTTTCACACAGGATGTACATGATTGCATTCATTCAATAAAGCCAGGTTGGGCAATGTTTGCAGGTTAAATGAAGCTGACAGAAATAAATCCGGAGAATATCCCATCGGATATTGATATTTTCATAGTTCTGAATTTATTTGATATTCCCCGTAGCTAAATGTTATTGTGCATTCGCGTGTTGGCACCGTTTTTTCCCTTCCTTTTCAATTGTACATCGAGGCATTCATCCTCGAGTAGACTAAAGACGTGGTACTCAGCCAACGGATGCAATTCCGAGGGTTAAACTAATGAGCGGAAAGGTTAAACATACTTTTCATTGGCTGAGGCATTCGATCAGCATATACAATTGCCCTTGGGGAAGTCTGGAGATCACGTTCAACAAAAAGAAATCAGACAATGAAAGTAAAGTATTCGCCAATTGCAAATCGTTGCTGTCTTGGCCGAAGCAAGGCTTTTCCGATAAACAATTTTCCAAGATCTATTTTCAACTGCACGATGCATGGAAATGTGCCAATCGCGCTGCTTCTGCATAATCGCACTTTACAGACGTGTTAGCGAATCGAAATTCGGATTTAGTACATCACCACATTTCTTCGCAACGATTTTTTTTTATTTGTTTTAGCACTTTCGCAAAATTAGCAGCCGCAGATTTCTGAAATAAAGTGAAAGCCGCTTAATTCGATCACGTTGGTTGGCTCCAGCGATTTCGATCGAAATAAGCGATGAATGTCAAACAACACGTATATTTAATCGTATATGCTTAAAATGATAAATATTTTTTTTAAAAAAAGTTTAAGGTAGTGTTTGATGATAACTGCTTGCTGCAACGGCTGAAATTTCATTTTATAAATATCGCAGAAAATCCATCTGAGTGCAGCCGCTGATGCATTACAAACATTCGACGTGAATTAGTTTCTATAAAAAATTAATAAAACTATTTTTGAAAAGCCTGAGCGTACACACGCACTGTAACAAACCATATTAACAAAAATCAGCAGACGACAGACGATATCACTAACGGGAATGCCAAACTTACAGTAGTTTGCAAACTTGATTTTCTAATTTTTAGCTTGGCAAAAATAGTTTTCTACAATATTTTTTTCGTTGCCACAAACTAGAAAAGTTTCAAGTTTGGAGTTTTTACTTTTGGTTCGGTGAAAGTGTTACCCGACTTTATGTAGACATGCGGCAATTTGATCGAATTAAACGGCTTTTCTAACATAGGGCAGTATGGGGAAAAAATCAGTTCTGAAGGTTTTAACCAAATAAAATGGCTGATCGGATTAAGCGTGATCGAAATAAACGACTTTCATTGTACATGTGCAGTTCTATGCTTCTTGATACGATTTTCCATTGCCGTTATTTGGCAAACTGCTCAACTGGTAGCTGCGAATATATACGTTATAGCGTGGATTAATGAGTGAAATGGATTAACTGGCTTTGACTCCCTTTTCATCCAACAATTTTCAGTTGTTGGAGTCGTAAGAATCCATTCTAATTCGCACGATTAAAGTGCGACCGTGGTTAGGTGCCATGGAAACGCCGCGATTTGTGAAATCTTTAATGTAGACCAAGTTTTATTTTCTGACTCCATGCATTTAATCGCTGAATAGATGGCTCGAAAATTGTACCGAGCAAGAGAGGCGTGAACAATCGGAAATCGACGCACGTTTCGTTTGAAATGTACATTAATGTAGATGTGCGAACCAGTTTCATTTTTCGAAAAGGAAACGTGGTGCTGATAATATCATTTATACTTCGTAGTGTTCAAAATCAACGTCTGCTTTGGAAATATGACGATAAAATCGACTTTTCGAGCTGTTTACTTATAAATGTGGTGATCTTAGAATTGACCTAATTTAACGTCCCTATACAGTATAATCAAAAGGAAACGTCAACATTTAAAACGCTTTTCATGTCTTGGAGCACTTGATTCGATTCCAATTCAGCAACTGTTTTAATTAGTTATTTCTACTTATGCTAAATAATTTCCCCCGAGGTCAATTTCATTTATTTAATGGATAAAACGCGTCCATCTGAATTCATCATCTGCATCGATCTCACAGAAACCTTAAAAGTACATGGTAGAAAATAAAATCCTTTGTTCGGCTTCATAGTATAATATCGGACAATAGTCTGCTTAAGTGGCATTATTTAAAGCAAGGGCTTCAAATAAATTACTGTGCATGCTTTAAAGCAAATGCTTCAACAAAAAGGTTACCGTGCATGAGTTACAGCAAATGCTCCAACAAAAAAGGTTACCGTGCAGGCTTTAAAGCAAATGCTTCAAATAGGTAAAGGTGCATGCTTTAAAACAAATGCTTCAAATATTCAAATACTGTAGGTAAGCGTGCATTTTTTTTAAAGCAAATGCTTCAAATAAGTTACTGCATGTGCTTTAAAATAAATGCTTTTAACAAATATATTCAAGTTCAAGATTTTTTGAAAAACCATGCACATTTCTTTAAAATAAGCTACTCGGGTCTCTTTATTCTCACTTCAGTACTTCATATATCATATTCTGTTCTACATCAGCGGTTGTTTGGGTCGGTGTTGGCCTGCTGCTTCTTTTGCAGCATTTGCGTCCTGACATCTTCATCCCAGATCCCATCACTCTAATCTGCAAGCCGCATTATTATTCTGTTCAGCTTTATGCACGTTTTGTTTAATCTGTTCACATTATCATTCCTTTTTAAGTTGAAATTATGGATTATTTTTGTAAACGAAAGACCAATTTCGACTAAATCGAGCGCGCAAAAGAAAGCCGAGTTAAGATACTGTCTGTCTCCGGTGTTGTTGTTAACACTTTAAACCAGTCGATTTAACGGAAGCAAAGCACTTTGCTTCTAACCACACGTTTTAGGAAAATCCTCTAAGTTTTTTTTTGTGTTTTTCATCGAACTGAAAAGTTTTCAGTCAAAAACTGCGTTTGCTATCTCATTTCCACGACTCACATGTCACGGAGCGGTACTTTGGGAACCTCGCCCCCGCACAAAGCGTATCAACCATGTCCTAATTCCTCGAGCGCGGATCTATAATGGATCTGAATCGGATCTGCGCCGTCAAGGCAAAAGCTTTTAAAAGGCGTTGCGACGCGTCATCCTTCCAAATTACTTTCGATTAAAAAAAGCTCGGATAAAAATCCAAAATCATACGGGAATTGAGCGACGATGGCCGTTGAATGGAGGAGGAGTGGAAGGCTAGCTATTGCCTCGTGTGGGGTATTGTGTGTACGAGGCTGATGGCACTTGACTTCTTCGGAGGGGAAGAAACGCTCTGGAGAGTGCGGAGGAACCTCGGTCTTATTGTTAACGCATCAGCGTGGATTGCTCTGGCTTAAGACAATGGAAGGACCGAGAACTGCAGGCATTAGAAGGGACGACAAAAGCCACTCCTGATTGGTTGTTTTAACGAATGAGGCCAGTTTGTTCCAGCCTTTGTTTGCTAAACACTTAAGCCCATGGAGGAGACGGCGATCAATTTGTACTCGTCCCTTTGCTGCCTCGCTGACGAGTTTCACGGAAACGACGGAATGTTGCGAAATGGTGCTCGTTATGTGGCGTCTATGCCCAGACCCACGTACGTTTTGCCCTAAGTTGCTCGGAGCATTCGTGAGATTCCGAAAGGACAATTCTGAGAATTCATAAAAGCCCTTTTATTGTTCGTAATAATCATATTTCACCAATCTGTTTATCCGACTGTGGCGGCACGGTCGAGACTGCATTGTTCTGTCATTGCTCGGGTCATGAACTCTTGCCCTCCGCCTACACTGCCAGTGCCCTATAAATTCGTGTTTCCTGCTTCTGATAGGAAGCGCTGAAAAATGATGACATTTTTTGCCAATCGAAAATGTGGAAACTTGGAGATGGAGGAGGAGGAGGAGGAGGATGATATTGGAATGCTTCCTGTTGTTTTGCGTTCTGTGTGTAATAACAGAAAAGTATGACTACTAACAATGCACGTTTTATGCGTAGCTTTAAAATGTACAAGATGTGTGGAATAATGTAAAAATTTCTATTTTCATTCTGGAAATGAAAATTAAAAAGGTTTCTGTGGAAATGAATTGGAGGGTTACAAAATATAGAATGTTGAGTATTTTAAATGGAATTGTTTACAGAATGTGACATTGAACAATAAAATTAGCTAAATTCATTGGTAAATTAACTGGCCACTATGCAGTGTACTCTGTATGCACCTAAAGGGTTTTCCCACTATATCGCATCTCTACTTCAGAAGTGACAAAAGTCAGTATTTTTCAATTTGATATAAGGCAAGTTTTAAAAATGAATTAATAGTAATACTACTGCAATTTTGACGAAACTATGCATAAGGCAAGATATGTACTGTACGTCTATCGTTTTTACTGAATATAGATCTCGTTTCAATTGACGTAATACAGTCTTAAACCGGAAAATGAAAATTCTTGAGGGACCATTTCTGAATTAGCGAGGTTGCGTGAATTATCAGTACTGCATGCCATTGCAGGAATTGGTAATGCTTTTGATATTAATTAAATATAAATATACGCAGTTCGTTATCGAAGCTTACTATACATGATAAACTGTGCAATGTTTAAAAAACTTACAATGTAAAGTTTCAGGAATATTTTATCTATTTAAAACGGAACATTACGAATTCATCAACTAACGTTATTTATCTAAGTCTCTTATTATACATACAGTGTACAGTTACATCTTGAAATGTAAAGGAAAGTAAACATTAAGTAGATAAGATAAGATTATGCACTACGAAGACTCGGTCTCTTCTGGCATATTTACTATTAGATTTAGTTTATTGGTAAGTGCATGTTAGTGGTTTTCAACAGGCTTGTGGCTTGTAAGAAGTAAACATTACGTAAATACATGTACATACGATTTGAAAAGTAATGAATAGATATAAGTTATAACTACAACACAGCTTTTTATAAAACTTTGGTTTCGAACTGTTAATATATTCATATTAACTTTTGTCCAAACATTTATTCCACTTCCTCTGCGTTTTTGTTATTTCCACACACCAAGTTATATGTACAATTATTCCAGCGTTCTTAGGTTGGATGCTATAAACTAGTAGTTTAAATTGAAATTTAACCTAATCTAATGGGCATTTCGATTGGTTGGTAAAGCCAGTCGTTCTAAAAGACTTTCTCAAAGTTATTTATTACGGGGTTAATTCATTCCCTTCCGAGACTCAATCGCCCTGCCAAATCCGCCTATAGAAAAGTCGGCTGCTGTTTTGAATTTTTCGAGCCCACCACTTGTTGAATCGTTGACCCAACCGACTTCCATTTTTCTCGCAAGCCAGGCGTGAAGTTAATGTAAATTTAATCCAAGCCTCACTGAACACGCAGAAACCTACGGAATTGCGTTGTTTTCGGGGCGCAAGGAAAGGCTTTGACCCGCCACCAGGGGGCGCTGGAGGGGCGGGGGTGGGAAACGGTTTTATCCGGTCGGATCTACGATCTGAGGCAACAGCCCTACATATAAAGTGGAGTTTGTGACGGAACGCATTACGAGGGTGGAAGAAATCTGCGCAGGGTGCACTCGAGTGTGTTGGTGTAGCTGATTTTGTTGGAATTGCGCGGAGCCTGAGTGCGATCGAGTTATGCGTATATTCATTGTAATTCATTTCCTTTTTTTCCCCATCGCCTGCACTCTTTCTTCTAACCATTTCTTGGCGGGGAAGTCGATTCGCGATAAATAACTTACGCGCCCGTCGTTTCGAATAATAAGTAGGCCTGGAGGGACGAAATATCAAGTAGGAGAAAGGGGTTAAAAATGGCGGACGGAAACGTTTTTGCAAATTGAAGATGCACATTTGGTTTGCTTCGGATGTTTGATTTAAAAAGTTCGGTGCATCTTTTATTATTTTATATGAAACTAGCTGGAAGGCCCGGCTTTGTCCGGGCTGTACTTGCTGTAAAGCGAGGAAGTAAGCCTAATGAACGAATCATGACCGCAGCGCCCCCATACCACTTGTTTTTTCGCGCGTTTGCGTTATGTAGACATGTGGCAATTTCAACGAATTAAGCGATGATTGATCCAATTAAGCGGCCTTTTAACATTGGTACCGTATAGGAAAAAAATCCGTTCTGCAGGTTTAGATCGAATAATGGCTGATCGGATGTGATCGGCTGTAGTATGAAATACAGATACTGTCACAAAAAATTATATTCCACCTTTGTTGATGCACATGGTAGATCCAAAGCTCTTCCATAACACCAACAATGGTACTGCTACAAATACCCTACTTTCCATAAGTTTTAAATGGGACACCCTTAAACGTTTTCCATAACACCAACAAAATATGGTGTTTGTGACATAGTGTAGGCTACTCTCTATAATCTTGTAAAAGTTATAATTTTAATTTTTTTTTTTAGAATTTCTGGTTTGTCCCTTAAGCAACAAATCTGTGTTTATTTTCATGATATTTACCTTTACTTTAAAAATAACTTTGTAGAAGTTCGTTGGTATTGGACCCGATAAAAACATTTGTACCTGGCCAGGGGTTATTTTTCAATGATATTTATTTATTATTATTATTATTTTTATTCTTTATTTTTAGAAAAGGACACTGCCATGAAGTAAACAAAGAGTCGATCGTTTCTTGTAGACAAAGGGATCGTGGGGCATTTCTTTCAAAAAAAAAATAGTTATGAATAATATTGGCGTTGGAAAAGCAAAACAAAATATTTTATAAGAAAAAATTCTAAATTATCTGGTAGAGTTTCGTAAATCTTCATAAAAATGTCATGAAATACTTTTTCGCTTACTTTAATTTGCCGAATAAATAAAACTAAATAAATGTTAGTTGGAATATAATTTCGGAAAATGTTTAGTTTGAACGGTACAATGTTTATTTTCCTTATCGAAACAGCGTGGAATAAAACGCAATGAAAAGAGCGATGTTTTAATAACACGCTGTTTAAATAATGAGCTCGAAAAAGCAGACAAACACTTTTCCCTGCAGGCTCTTCAGAATTAAGTTGTGTTGCAGTCATTGGAAGTTTTCCATAAGAGTAGTATAAGTAGTTCCATGGAAAATACTGAGAATGGAAATTTCTATAGATGAAGAAAGTTATGGTATCTTTTAAAAACGGAATTTACTGCTTTTAATACTCACTTTGAAGTCATTGATAATGGATTGATGAAGTCACTGGGATGGATTCAATTAATTTGTATAATCTCTACTAAATTTCGCTCGAATATAACGAGACTATCGAAACACGACCTGTTTACGTGTATTCATGACGTGCAATTTCATTTTTTCACATTAGAATGTATATGCAAGCAGTGAAAATAATAAAAATTTCAGAAAACGAATCATTAAATACTGTATGCAGTAGAATCTTAGTGCAAAGGAACATTGACGTAATTTGAATTGCTTCCATTTATATAAACATTTTCATTTTAATGTTTCTTTTTTTATGAATTTTTAAACAGTAGTAGTTCATCTCCTGTTTTATATCGAAATTTATATACATCTAAGTTGCACATGTTAATAACACTGTACATGTGATGAAGCCTAATTAGGTGAAACGTACCCAGTGATATCAGAACGAATAACTGGTGGTGTTTAAAGTCTGTTTTTCTTACGTTAGGTCATCGATCACTTGATGGTGAAGAATAAATTTGACTGATTGTTTCATAGAATAAGAGTGTCTTTTATAAAGATGAGACATATAACCGAAAAATAAGATATTTTCAACGCGCGCTGAAAAACGCGAAGAAACGTTTTCAACAAAATCAAAGTTCGACACACACGAATTTCTAAAACAAGACGGGCATCTGCGAACGAATTGAAGGAGAGAGAGAGAGAGAGAGAGGGGTACATCTGCGCTCAAGTTGCACGTTGGAGTGCTCGAGAAGACCTCATTTTTGCTCCTTCAATAAACAACGTTTTCAGCTTGGAAAGCCATATTTGTCAGTTTAAGGTATACCTGCATCTTTGACTGAAGGTACTGGAAATTTACAATGGCGCTGCGATCCTCTTGAAAACATTGGGGTGAAAGACGCCATCTTCAATTTTCAGACGATGTTGAAACGCGAACGTGAGAACGGGTAAAAGTGCGATCTTCCTGAAATTTTTACGAGCTTCTAGGGACCGTCAACGCGCAGTTGAAACGAAAAAAAGGGAATAATAGGGTAAGAGCTAGATAGGCCAATTTCTCAGCTTTTTTGATTTCTCCGTAGAGTTGCTGGCGTCGAAACTTTCGAAAATGAAATCTGAAATGAAATTTGGTCGAATGTGAATTTCATATTTTTCTCGCTCAATTCTGTAGTGAAAATACTAAATAATTCAGCTTTCGTTTTGCAATTGCGTTTCGAACGTTCACGGTGCAGCTTTTGAGAGCCCCTCAATAGCAATGATAATAAATTTTACTTTTCTTCGAGGAAAATGCGAGGGAAATTTGTTGAGGCAAAAATGTAACACCATCGAAAAAATGGACAATTGAAAATTGTCGAGCAACTCAATCTCCGCGCAGACGATGCTCCCCAACATGGTCGTTGATTCATCGTGTTTGTGGTTTGCCCATATCACGGTATTTATCGACTCATCGACCAAATTTGAATCTGATTTTGCCTCTGGGTTTATTCATGGCCAGTAGAGCGAATTAATGGTCACGTGGCCGTGCCATCTTACGTAAATGTGCATAAGCTCCACCGAACAGATGTTCTGCGCGCATGAGATGCTCTATCCATGTCAAGATCCTTCGTGCCATTAAGAAACCCTATGCCTGATCAAAATATAATTTAAGAACTAGTGTGCATTTTGCAGGGCTTCTTTTGGGGAAAACATGAAATGAGAAGAAATGCCGAATCGATGAGACAACCGTATTCTCAATTCTGAAACGGGGTACGGCTATCAAAATTGTCGTATGGCAAGGCATCAGCATGTCGAGTACATGACGTTTTCCAGATGCAATCAAAATCTAATCAAATGCATTTTAGTTCTGTACAAATGATTACGAGGGATATTTGAATTGGCATTTGCCATACAGTATTTTGATTCGGTGATGTGAAAATATTTTAAAATTGGCAAAATCCTGACTGCCGATATATATAGTTTTCAATGCGTTCAAACGTGTATCACAAACATTTTAAGAAAGTTCTTTACTAAAGTTGCAATTTGTGTACAACTTTTAAAGATAATTATCTTTCTAGAAAATAGTAGAGGCAGTTCTTTTTTGATGTATTCGGTTTTTTTTCAAAGTGGTTTTAGGCATTTTTATTGCGGCGTCAAGGAACTGGCTAACCAGAAGTTTGTCATCGTAATTGAATAGAACTTTAGTATATCGTTACATGGTCGAATGAATGTCATGATGAGCGCCGCAGGTAATAATCCTGTTCTGCGTGCCTTGGCTTCAAATTCAATTACCCCTGATAAATGGCAATCACTTCCTACTTCCATGCCATGAGTGTACTGTATATACCATTTTTAATTGTATAGTTTGTTAATAATTTTGTAAAAAAAAAATTAAATTGCATAATCCGCTCTGAATGTTATGTATTAGAATTAATAGATAAAATACATGATTATGTATCTTTTTAAGAAATAATTTTATTCTGAGTGCTTCGGTTTCTGCTTATATTGCCCCTGATGGATGGCAATCACTGCGTACTTTCGTGCAATGTCATTTTTAAAGACAGGATTCTGTGAGTAATTTTGTAAACCTAAGTATGCAATACGCTCCGAATATCCGCATTTGATGATATGTATGTTATCTATTTCTTTTACAGCATTTAGCTGTAAAAGAAATAGATAACATACATATCATTAATCTTTTTTAAGTAATAATTCTATTCTGAGAGCTGCGGTTTCCGCTTAGATTGCCCCTGATGGATGGCAATCACTGTGTACTTTCGTGCCATGAGTGTATTGTCAAATTCACGATTATGTGGATAAGTGTGAAAAAATAAATATTCAGTACGCTCGGAATAAGCATGCTGAATCAGAAATAGATTAAGTAATCTTTTTAAGTAATATTTCTATTCTGAATGCTTTGGTTTCTGCGTAGATTGCCCCTGTTAGATGGCAATCACTGCATACTTTTGTGCCATGAGAGTATTGTACGTATCATTGTCAAAGACACGATTATGTGGGTAAATTTGAAAAAAATAAATATTCAGTACGCTCAGAATATGCATTTAGTAGAATTAATACATAAAATACATGATTATATATCTTTTCAAGTAATAATTCTATTCTGCGTGCCTTGATTTCTGCTTCGGTTGCCCCTAATGGATGGCAATCACCGCGTACTTCCATGCCATGAGTATGCTGTATGTATGTAGCCACCGTTTTCAAAGACACGATTCTGTGGGTAATTTTTTATTAACAAATATGCAATACAATCCGAGTTTCATGTTGTTGAAGTTATAGTCAAAACACATTGTGATTGTACTTGTTTGGTTCTTAAAGGTGTTCGCTCATGTCCGTCATCTCTTGTTTGTTGCATTGTGTAGAGATAACTTTAATTTCTGGCTATCGAAGGGATTTGTAATACCAATTAGCGTAATCAGAAACGTCGAAAAATGTTATTTTTTTCTGGATTTGGAAGGAAATGGCGCAAATCTTTCCAAGAGTTATCCCTCGTCCTTATCTTTCTCTTTAGTACGCGCTTTTTGGCCTATTTTCTTGAACACTCGATGTGGTAATTAAAACGCTTCGCTCAAGGTTGCATTCCGTTATCAGACTTTAATGGGCAATTAAGACGTTGTAAATTAGCCGAAGAAATATCCGTTGAAGCGTTGTATTGTACACCAAAGACGCTTTGAATGTTCGAGGCGCCGATAAACTGCCCCTCGTTCCAAAATTTCCAACCGTTATATTGATTGGGAGGTCAGTCAAGTAATGTGATTCAGCCATTAGCTTAATGACCGATGCTCGAATAATTGTCGAAAGCTGATGGATCGTTTTATAAAATAACCGATCTTGTTTCAGCCTAGATAATTATTAACGTCGCTCGACGAGCGCGGACTTTGGTTTTACGATCAAAATGGGAGTTATGGAAATTGCGGAAAAATGAACCGTGTTTATAGCCTGCAGGATTTCGTCAAAGCTGGAATTAACGCCGTAACCAACGACTAATTAATGCGACGTTTGGGCCTCGTTCCGTTCCGGAAGTATGACTTTATGTGTTTATATAAATAATTACCGAGTGCAAACAATCCGAATGCATCGGGGACATTAAAAAATCAAGATTTTTTACTACTAATCGCCTGAAATCATGGAAAATGAAAAGATACAAAATGTGACGATGCGTGGTGTGCTTTCGTGTATTTTATTCGTTGTTTTATTTGATACCTAAATAAGCTGTGTTTGTTTTGACTATAGTAGATCATTTGCGCGTCTTTTCAAATGGATTCCATTTTTACACTAAAGCGCACCATTAATAGCTGGGGTGACAGATTCTTTAACTATAATCCTTAAAATTTCAAAGGCAACCTTTGGTATAAATAGTACTTACTTGGAAGTTATTGTGTATGTTTATCAAATGTTAAATGGTCTAATTGAAAAGATCACGGATGGATTGCTTATGCAATGCACGGAATAAATCGATGAATATACCTAAAAGTATACTTGTATACGTGTTTTTAAAATTCTGCGATCGAATTAATCTATTTTAGAATTGATCGATGCTAATTGAGACAAATGATAGTCCGTCTTTAAAAAATCGAACCAATTAGCGAATCAAATAACATTCAGCCAACGTTAAAAACAGCTGTTCATCATTTCTGAGATATACGGTATGCTGTATCATCTTTGAATTTATGAAAAACTATAAAACCGCCTATAAAAAATTATGATATGAACAACATTATTTCAACAAATTCGGAATATTAAAATAGAGAAATGCACGTGTTTCAAACCGAGCGCCGCACTGGCTCACAATTTTGGACACAAATGCAAATAATTCAATTGGCATCGTTGGGAATTTTCATAATTTACGGGAATATTTACTTAAAATTAAACTGCCTGAGCCACGTTATCTATTAATAGATTGTATTACTAGATAATGTGTCTCAGGCAGTTTGATTAAATATTAATATATTTTATTACTAGATAACGTGGCTCGCACAGTTTGATTCCCGTAAATTATGTAAATCCTAACGATGCCAATTTAACTAATTGCATTTGTGTCCAAAATTGTGAGTCAATGCAGCGCTGAGCCACGTTATCTATTAACACAATCTATATTAATAGATAACGTGGCTCAGGCAGTTTAATTTTAAGTATTTGCTCCCATTTCAACAATTTAAAAAGAAGCATTTGCTACCGAATCGCAGCATTTTTTTTTATTTGTTGTTTTCACGTAAATTCCCAACGATGCCAAATTAATTATTTGCATTTGTCTCGAGTTTTAACCGCTGTTTTAGACAGAGCATTCTCACTTCGTCGTCTATCACACATTTCCACGTCTATATAGTGCTCATGCCAGAGTTTAATGTATTTTTTTTTATTTCAAACTTTCTGGTCTTTTGAAAATTCCTCTTTGCTTTTTTCCTTTTGTTCGGAGCTTTCACCAGGCATCATCCCCAGTCGCGTTTTAATTATGACTAGAACAATGGTCCTTTTAACATTTTTGCTTCGCACCATTTATGAATATTCATTAGGCGAGGATTTTGCGTACGTCTTAAAAAAGTGCCAGCCTGCCTCGGCCCAAAGGTTGTTTCGATACCCATCGACAATTTCCGCCGCGCTCGGAGAGCACCGGAAACAAGATGGCGTTTTATCGGCATCACGCAACTTGGCCCCGTTTAACGGCGCTAATGCTATTGAATTCCAATTACGGCATTAAGCTACGGAGAAAATTGGATGAAACCGCGTTAAGGGCTGCTCATTTCCATTTATTCCTCCATTATGCGGAGTTACGGCGCTCCCGCCTTCGTTCCCTCGAGGATTTCTGAGCATCTTTTAGCGCTAGATCCTCGTTCAATTTTCAAATTTAAATATGGGTTGAATGAGGATAAATGGATTTTTTTCTCTCTCTTTCTCCACCTCTACCATTCACGTGCGCTTTGCCAATTGATGTCAGACATTTTTGCTCGGAGAAGCGAGCATGGGAGAAAAGAGAGGAATTTTTATTGATGGGAGATGTTAAATTATTCGTATATTGCAAACATTCTGCATACAATATTGGCATTCCCTGGATGGATGGTATTATGGCGCTCCCTTGGCAACGTCTCTTAACCGGGTTAAGGCGGAGCGCTGCCATTGGTTAGCAGCTTGAAAGCTTTCTTTCTTTAGCTTTTTAAAGTCTCGACTGCTGAGGCAGGATGAAGAATGGCGTACGGTAGTAAGAAAGCTGGCTTTTGTCTATTGTCGTAAAGCACAAAAGGTGCGTAGTCGGAGCGCCAGCGCAGATGGCGTAGCGTGATTTCGTAGTTGGCGGCGCCACTTGGAGTCTGTCTGCGAGGTTTACGCAACCCGTTATGCTGTATTCACAATGAGGCAATTGAAGACATTAACGGTCGTTGACGCCATCTTGAAAACGTCACCGCTTTTCTCGCGTGTATTATTTAGTGGTTCGGATTGACTTTTTCGGTTATCATTTTATGTTTCCATCGATTACAAGTATATAATGAATGCGATTTATTAAGACTAAGTAGAGCTCTCGACCATTTCGTTTTTGACAGCCAAAACGTATAGAAATGACGTATGTCATTTTTAGCCAATTTGATCTGCGCATGAGTGACGACCGTTTTTGTCTTCAATTCATCACAGCCTTATTGCTGTATTCACAATGAACCAATTGAAGACCTAAACGGTCGTTGACGCCATCTTGAAAACGTTACCGCTTTTCTCGCGTGTATTATTTATAGTGTTTTCGATTGACTTTTTATATTAGAGAGTTATTGCATAGCGTAGAAATAAGCTACGGTAACGCAATCGTCACTGGAGCGCGATTATGCGCA
>JAQGAO010004885.1:0-14382 GCA_034697705.1 Ommatoiulus sabulosus
TACGTGATATTTGCCGAGACCCCCCCTCTCCCCCACGTGAGATTGGGTGAGATTCGGCTCGACCCCCTCCCCCCCCCTAAACGCCTCACGTAATTAATGGACGCCCCCAAAGACCTAAAATCTACGTTGTTTTAGATGAATGCATGCCCGCCGAGCTGTTTACGTTTTGTAAACAGAGAATTGACTATATACTTGTCATATACTGAACCCTAACCATTCAGATTGAACCTGTCTTTGCTAAAAAGTATTTCTGACATTTTTTTACCACTGTTTTCATTTGGTTTACTCGATGACAGTTGACATCAATCGATGCCAGGTGCATCATTATCGGAAAGAAAGTGCTGTCAAACTCATTTGTAATAGTTTCGAATTTCATGAAGTTATTTCGGTCAGTTTTGTGTCTGCTATCATATGCGGATTCTACTTGGGCGACTGTTGCCCATGAACACACTGTCTTCTTGATTGCCGACCAGTTGCTTTTTGAACAAGTGTCGGAGTCTTCAAAGTTTACTGGCATCGCTGTTAAATGCAACTTCTCTCAGAGCATCAGACGGTAGATTGCTGTTATACTGTGTGTAACTTTTGTGCACGAATTAAGTTGATCCGTTTCTGATTCCAATTGGTCAAACCTATCGCAGCCCAAAACAAACTGCAGGTCTGTAAACAAATGTTGTAGCATGCGCATTGCATTATAGCATAGCACGTCTTCTATCCCCATTTCCCTCAATTTGTTTTGTTATTGTTGTTAATATAAAGGGATTATCAGCGCATGTTTCGGACGTGGGCCTTCGCCTCTGCTCAGATTATTTCATATTGTTGAGGCGAAAATGGCATTGAAGAGGATAGTCTTTTTGGTCGCTTGTTTGGAGATTCCTTTAAAAGCATCTCTCCGATTTCCTACAATATGAAATGTCAACGGACCAGCAGGGGGCGCCTATTCAAACCTACGTGCATGAAAAACACGAACAATGGAAGAAGGGAATACACGCGGAGGCCACTGGAGAATAGGAAACCCTGCAGGCCTTGGACGACACACTCCAATCCATTGATTCATTGTCCCGATTGCAGGCCAACAGCTGAGAGATGCTGCCCTGCAAACGGTTCCAGCTCAATGCTGGAGGGAATTGAACGTTCGCAATTTTGCGAATTTCCGAATCTGAGTGCTCGAAACAGACTGATCTAAGATGTACCGATATCTTTACATCTGTTAACACGTTGGAGAATTTGAATCTTGCGATTATTTGATTATTTATGCCCACAAACTGATGATCGAATTCTGAAGTTACCACTGTTAACTTCTCTGAAGTCTGGTACACACTATCACCAAACCAAAACTAAAAACTCCAAACTTGAAACTTTTCTGGCTTGTGTCAATTAACGAAAAAAAAAATGGTGTTGCAAACTGTTTTTGCCAAACTAAAAACTGGAAAATCAAGTTTTCAAGCTAAGTTTGGCGTTCCCGTCGAGTGTCGGTGAGATGAAAGGGAAATAGCCAAACTTTTTGGCGGTGGCGCTGCTATCAACGTTTCGTCTGGGCGATATCGATGAAATAAGTTAATGATATCGTCTGTCGTCTGCTGAGTTTTGTCAATATGGTTTGTAGCAGTATGTACGCTCAGGTTTTGCAAAACTAGTTTGTATTATTTTTTTTCATAGAAACTAGTTCACGTTGAAAGTTTGGGGTTTGTGGTTTTTAGTTTTGGTTTGGTGGCTAGTGTACAGTGTACCCGACTTTAGAACCAATTTGGTAATATTTGATGGTTGACTTCTCTATGTCAATCATTTGACCAACAACTTTTGAAGTTTCTCACAAAGTCTTCTGTTTTTTTTTTTTTTTTTTTTCGAGTATTTTTAAACGCATTGCAAGATTTGGCTGTCGCAAGTGTTCTTGAATACGTATTTTATTTGTAAAACTTAAGATGCTCACGATGTGCCTTATCAAATGTGTACTGTATCCATAAACATCCATTGCATTTTCAGTTCGCTCATTACGTTAAAATAACGTTCTTTCTAGGAAAGCTGGTGCAACTTATTCTTTTAGTTACTTCTGCTTGGAAATATCCAGGTATCAATCTACGAAACAATGGCGGGAGATTCGAATCGTCTAATTGGTGTGCTGGTTGACCGAACGTCCATGTTGCTTTCCATGATGTGGCATTCACTCACGCATGGACTGTTGTAGGTCCAGCATGAAGGTTTTGGAGGTTTTTCTGGTTTTTTTTTCTCTCCCGTAGGAATTTTCTCTTCGTTTGCGGCCACATTTGCCATCTATTTAAGTATAGGTTGTCAGGTTGACCCCCTTGAGCTAGCCGTATTCCTGCTCCGTATCTCCAGGAAAGCTGGTTTTGAACCCTCCTCTTGTCTTTTGCCTACCTAATGGCTGCCTAATATTTAGGAGGCATAATTGAGCTGGCCAGCAGTTGTTTTTTTGGGGGTAAAGCGAAGAGGTACCTCGCCGAGGCCTGTAATTATTCGAGTCTGCATTTTTCAACCGGTCATCTTCAATTTTTTGGGCAGACTGTACGTTTCGAGTAAGTCGAAATATGAGAGAAATATAATGATAGCACGGTGCCACGTTATTACTATTATTTCGTTGCTACCCCAGAAAAACACGCCATCGCCTTACTCTCGTTGCTGTTATTATTAGTTCACCTGGACCTCATGGGTCGTTATTACGTGTTAGGTTAGGGTCTGCTGCCATCAAATGTCCACCTGCGGCTTTTTGTTCTGCACAGGGTCAGCCAAAACTGCGTTCGCAACGCATACTAAAATTATTATCATTTGTTGCCAACAAAATACTAGCCTGATGACTCCGTACGAGTGTATTAACAAAACAAAAAAATTCAAAGATTATTTCCTTTGTTGACCCGTTTTGAAATTGCAACTGATGGCGAACTGGCGCCTACAAACTGCAGAATAATGTTGAATGCTGTCGAAATAGTGAATATTGTGTATTTTGTTCCGTTGAACTTGTTTCTTAAGTATCCCTTGCTGTACTGCTCGTTCTCAACTTCTCACTGTGAAAAATGCAGAGAAAATGCAAATCCATCCTTAATGAACATCGATCCTGCAATTTCAGTCTTTTAGGGCCGGTTGCACCAACTTAGGTTAGAACCTGAGGTTTATTATTAAACCTTGGGTTAAAATTTGTCTCCAGGTTAACCTTTGGGTTAGATGTTTGTGTTGCACCAATTAACTCTTGGTGAAATATCCCCAGGGTTATGGAACCCATGTTTAACCTGCTGAAACCAAAATGGCGTACGGAAAATGAACTAACTTTTACCAATGCTGCCAGATTGCGCATCCTGGTTTCCCCAGTCTGTGTGACCAAGTGGTGCGGCCTGCATAAATGCATTGCATCATAATGCCAGGCAGCATGTCCGCCATGTTGATGGTGTCGCCAGGAAGAATTGTCTGATGCCAATGAACACTTTATTGGACAATGGTCATTCATTCAGATATCTCTGAAACATTTTTTCAGACGCTTTTTTACCTTTTTCACAGTTACGTACTGTATTTTTTACACCGTAAACCTAAGAGGGTAGGTTACTTCCAACACTGATGTCTTTTTCTCCGCAAGAATTCTCGAATTGGCAGTACCGTGTATGTACGTATAGTCCTGGGGGCTTCTCAGGCAGGTCTCTCGTATTTTGAATTTTGATAGGAAAAAAATGCATTTTGGGGGTGGGGTGTAAAGCCTGAACGGAGGAGCTAAGGCCTCGGAGCATCCTTTCTCAGATTACCATCAGTTCTTTGGGCATCGAATTTCACCAATAATGAGCCCCCTTCTTTCTTTTTTTTTTTTTCGTTTTTCTTGGGGGCACCTACAAAGACAAACATGAGCCAAGCGAGGGTAGAAAATCCACCTAAAACTTCTCGTTCAACATTTGCGAGATGGACGAGATTAAGGCAAATTATAGAGACGGATGGTCATTGAATGGAACAGGATTTTTGGGGCTGAAAAAACTCAAATGCCAGTCTAGCTGGTCCGGACGAGAATAACTCAAGGCCCGAAATGTAAATTGTGCTAGATGCTTTGAAAAACCCTGCAATTGTTAGGAAATATTTGCGGTATAACAGGAAAATTATGCGGGTGCTTGAAGGACACTAGGGTGTCTACTTGATTTAAACGGTCAGACAAGCTTGGTCAATTGAATTGGGATTTTAGACATGTACTGTGATCCAGTATTAATAGGCTAATGCTCGATCGTTTAAGGGAAAAGCAACAAAAGCCATTCTTAGGTCAAAAACTCTATGCCCGGTAAGATTCGCATCAGTATTTTTTTTATTAGAAGTCGGGAAATTCACTCCTTGCTTTTGGGTAAAAATCGACTTGAATATGCAAAATTAAATGTGCGCTGACCCATATGTTTGCATGGGTTTCGACATGTTACTGACAAATCACGTGTCATATCATGTTATGTGTCATGTCGATGAGCGCCCGGCCCAATGGTTTATTCTTATCTTCGTAAATTTTAATCCCAATGGCTTTTAATTGACACGCCAAAACACAAAATGACACGTCGCAATGCTGAACAAAGTAGAAATTATGGACATGGCAAATTTATTAGATGTTAAGTTGTTAACACGTCCTAAAGTTGTTTTTAAGTTTTAGGCGTTTTAAGTTTTTACGTTAAAAAAATCTGTTTTGTATAGGTTGACGTCGTTTGAAGGTTTATCTCCTCTGTTATTGTCCGTCATGAGCAGGTTCCGGTACAATTGTACAGTATATATACGCAAATCAGAAATATCAAAATAGAGCCATTTGCTGGACAAAGCGACCGAAATTTCAATTCAATCTGGTCTAAATAGCAAAAAAATGCAAAATGGATCGATTTGGAGCAGAACCCAATTCTCACGTTGGCAGAGCCCCACATGTGCATCCAACTGGAATCTTTGAAATAATTGGGGCGAGAGAAAACAATTTTAGGAGTAAGTTTTTTGGAGAAAAAACAAGGAGATAAAAAACAACACGAAAAGCCAAGAAATAAATAAAAGTTAATTTGATTACTTTGAAATCGTTTGCTGGGTGACCCAGTTATTCGGACAAGTTGCCGCATTCGCACGAGGAATAATAAAACTGCGAGTTGAGATTAAAACTACCACTCGTTATGCTAATCCGCTTTTTAGTTATTTAGCGTTCAGCCAACTGTCCATGCATTGCTACGGGGTACGACGAATTAACCTTGAAATTTGAAAAGAAGATGGCATAGGACATATTGTGGCTTATGGCTGCTGGCTCGTTTGTCATCAGGGACGGGCGCCAAGCCGTTGGCGACTTTTGTATGGTAAAGATGAATGGCGCCGAAATAAATCTCATGACTAAACATTTTATAGGACGGATCCAAATTCATGTATTGGTGGCAAAACTGGCACGCGATTCGATCGTGCTAAAGGAATGTCTTTATTACCCGAATTAAATTAAAGCTTTTAAAAAACAGGGTCGTGTATTCAAGTTTATACTAGTATCTTTAATTTGATTTTCGACGCGTATACAGTTGAACTCGGATAAGTGAAATCTGATAATTGAAACAATTAATGTTTCAACCCTGAGTTTTTGCCCTATGTTTCGCGTGTTAAGTGAAACCGGATAAGTGAAAACTGCTTAAATGAAAAATCCGGACAAGTGAACATTTTTTGCAAGCCTGAGGTCACGTCGTATGCAATTATACCTGGATAAGTGAAAATCGGGACGAACCAGGTTGAATCGTGCTTATAGGGGTCAAAAAGTTTTGCTATATTAAAGTTTTTCCACCTTTTTAATCCTACCATTTATGAGAATGTTTTCACTTACTTTTGCGAATTATGTCCCATAAATGAAACGCAACATTTTGCTCCGAGATATGAACTAAACTTGCACATTTTCCTCATTAATGCGAGGGTAATTTCCTCGTATTCATTTCACTGTTTTTCTTCTGGGGACCCTGGGATTTCCACAAATTGGTTCAATTGGTTGGCTTTGGGACCTTCCAAGTTAATTGGATCTTGAAATGATCCAGATGTTGAGAAACGATTTCAAGTTGTCGGAATACAATAAATATAAGAGGTTTTTAACAATAAATACTTGTCAAAGATAACTAAGATAACTTGATTGCTCTATAGTACTATAAACTGAGCTAAACAAGACTCAGAGCTTCTATGCAAAATCCGTATACCTGAAAAACCGGATATCTGCGACTGTTTTCTTTGCCCGGACGCTTTTTCACTTATCTGAATTCGACTGTACCAAGATTTGATGCCATGTTTTTATCAATGGAGAGATCGTATAGGCCAGTTTCAAAGTCGTCTGCATCTTCGTTTAAAACGAAATTGCGGCCATCTAGAAGGGCATTCTGTCGTTATTCTGTGATAGCATTGTCGCTAATGTATGGGGCAGTTTCAAAATCGTGTAGGACAGCCTTTCATGATCCCGTTTCGGACATCCAAGTGTTTGGATTTACTGTAGTAAGGGATGACTAAACAACGTACATTATTTACTTGACGGACAAGTAAACAGTAGAGGAACTCAAGAATGTAGTTCCACAACTGCTGGAGTGGAACTACATTCTTGAGTTCCCCTATTGTTACGATTATGTCGATTAATATAAGCTTGATATCGCAAGTTATTCTATAATTAAGTATGTAACATGTACTGATTTAAAGTAATCGTCGTAATCGTCGTTGTTACATGCTTGCATATTCTGTTTTTTCAACCTTTTTCTATTGTTTTTTGGTCTTTTGAGAAAAATTGCTCGAAATTGCCTCTAATTGTATTTGAATGCTGAACATTTCTACTCAACAATGGCGAAGAAAAAGAAAAGAAATCTTCTAGGAATAATATATTTACGGTTGAGTCAAGCTTATTCGATGTGATTTTTCTGTATCAATATACTGTACATGAGTGCACTTCGTATATGCCGATCTAATGACTGCAGGTTGGGCGAGAGAAATATACACGTTCGCTCTGTAATTTAGGTACATTAAAAAGTGAAATAAAAATGCTGCACCCATTGTTCAAGTTAAAAAATATAATGATGACGGGTTGACCCCGCTATTAGAGAAGATAATGGGTAAGAGCGAGGGGGGCGGAGCTACGACAAAAAAATGCAGTGCAGTGAAGTGTTAAGATTAATCAAGATGGCGACGAGCCAGGTTGAATCGTGCTGATAGGGGTCAAAGAGTTTTGCTATATTAAAGTTTTTCAACAACCAAAGTGGTAGTTGAAAACGGAGTTTTATCTTGGAGGCGATATGACTCTCTACCATGAATGTTTTCTGTTGTTACATTACATTTCACGTGATTTCTTTCACTTTGTAACATCATTTCCATTATTTGCAAACGGCGCCTCGGTGAGCTTGCACTAATGGCACATTTTTAGTCGTGGTCTAGGGCAGACGAGGTCAGGGCTCATAAGTGGAGATGGCGTATGCGTGTATTTGTATTTTATGTTGAAGGTATAATTTCAAGGGAAATATTAATATTTCAAGCGGGACAAGAAACCGGTTCGCTGTAGATGATTTTCTTTTGTACATTATTACGTCCATGACATAACGTATGAAAAAACGAAATTAAATATGGTGGAACAGGGAGCGCAAACGCATACATTATAATTAGGGGGCAATTTATGTGGCAAAAGCATGGAAAAGAAAATTATACACTTTGCAGTTGAACCCAGACGTAATGCTACGTTTTTTTTAAGAAAAAAAAAACATGAGGGCAGGATACCGCATTTTTACAAATTTTATTTTGAAATTATTATTTACAAAAATGCAATACAGAGTCTGAAGAGTTTTTTTATTTTTATATATACATGCAAGTTGACGAACCCAACATTTTTTTTAAATAATGTCGCGTCTTGATTTTTTTTTCTTCTTAAATCCTGCCTACTCAATTTGTAGCGTGTACGGGACAATGTAAGTTTAAAAGTACAGCATGTAGTACTGATCTTAAGGGCGGTGAACACGGTGCCGTTTTATCAAAATTGCTAACAATTTTTGATGAGTCACATGGCCCTGTATGTGATGACTGCAGGGTATTGAATTAAATTAAGCCAGTAATGTAGTTGCGCTTGTCAAAAGCGGATGAGTTCAATTTTAATTTAGAATCTACGATTTCAAAGACATGATCGAATGAATATATGGAATTATATGCTAGCTAAGCCATCCTCTTGTTTAGATGATCTCAGGAATGTAAATTAATATGCATCGAACGTATATGTTGTAACAATATGAAATAGTATCGGCCAGTATGTTTAATTATATCAGTAGAAATGTATATGAATATGAAATGAATAGAAATGTGGAATTTGATTCCACGCCGAACCTGCTACGGTTGGACATTTTTGCAACTCTTTTCAATTCAATTCTTTACCATGCAGTCAGTACAGTACCATTTGGCAGAGGGGATCATTATAAAAGTTGTCAGACTAAGCAGTCTGATCATGTTGGACCCCAACTTCATAATTTAGTTATATTTCCCCGTATTTGCATGGGACTTTAACGACGGGGATGGGATGGGATAGGATGATGGTCATGGCCGATTTATAGGAACTATCTCAGCATTCGCCTGGAGGAATTGTGGGAAACCATGAAAAACCACGTACAAACCCAAAGAAAAGTCTTTGGAATTCATTGGAAATCAACCAATGGTTGATTTTTCTTCCAGCTGATCGAATTACAGTAGACATTTTTCCAGTGCATCGACTCATTAACATCTAACTTTGGATCGATTATCAAACCAAAACAGCAAAACTTGGATTAACAAAAATGCTGTTCATGCAGACTTTGAGCACGACTGCTCGCGCTCATTTTGAAGAATATTCCCTTCTTTAAGTGGACTGTTGGATGCGATGATTTTTCGCAGGACCAACAGACATCCCGCGCCAGCAGCCAGTCTGCTCGATTTTCTGCGGCCCTTTTCCCACCGCAGACAGGAAACATCCCCTTCCTTCCGTCCCCCAGTTTTTTTGCACCCCGCGTCTTCCGTTTGTTTATGCCTGGCGCCCTTATTCCCCACGCGATGCTTTTTGCCCCCACCAGGGGTGCCATCTAGCGTTTCCCACCCTCCTCGCTCTGCTTATGGCGCCGCCGTGGCTCGTGCCGCGCGTCCTACGGTGACGTCACTCCGCTCTTAATATCCACATTTATTGCAAATTACGAAAACAAATCAAATATCGCACTGGCTATCAAATTAACAAACCGTTCCGTTCCACTTCTTCTTTCTTCGGGCTTCAATGCTGCATGGGGAGAATGAGCCATGGAGCAGTCTGGGAAATGAAATTAGAAGAGCTTTTCGCTGCAAGCATGGCGCCTACGTCTATTTTTCACGAGTGTTTAATAAAGGTAATCAGAGCGTTGATTCTCTGAGCAACGAAGCTGCGATGGCAAATTTTAATATCGGAAAATAGGTAATCTGAACGTTGCAGAAACCATAATAGCACGATCTTGTAATTGAAGTTGGGCTCGAACCATAGGCGGCCATCTTGTTTACGTGACTTTTCCCGCATAGAACTCTTTTTTTTTTCATTTTTTTTTAAATTTTTTGATTAAGTTGTTGTAAATTGCGGGTTATGAGGAAGCGTTCCTGGCTTAAGTGGATTATATTACCTTGGGATGAGCAATTTTATGGCACTTCCATAAAGATTCTTGAGATCGCATGTTCGTGCATGGCGTTGCTCGATTACTTCTGAACAGATGAAGATGGACTGAAGTCACTGAAGTTGCGAACCTGAAAATCGCTATATAAAACAAAACTTAATTGAGACAACTTTAAAATGAAGATTTCTTAAGCCTGCCATTCACGGGGAAAGTTATATCTGGAGACTTGGCAATTTTAGGCGTTTCCGAAAAGTCAAGCTCATATTTCTGAGAATTTTACTAACCATGGCTTTTAAAAAGGAAAATTTCAACAAAGGTAATTAGACTTCATTTATGTTTTTGTAATTGACAAATTAAAACATTTCATTTCTCGTAATTAACATTCTAAAAAACAACTTTTTGAACATGCCGTATTTTCAGATATAGCTTTCCTCGTATATGGCCGGCTTTACTGTTTATAAATTGGTAATTGGAAGGTGTGAAATTACCGAATACAATCTCCCTAAATATTTCGAGTACGAGAAAGAAAACGATGATTTTGTCTTTTTGGTGTATAATATAATTTAGATCCTTTTGCTCACTCAGAAATGTACGAATCGTTCTTGCTTTGACACGTGAAATTAAAAAAAAAAATGAGAATATTGACATTTCACGGTAGAAACATTTGCAACTTAAATTATACGATTTGTGAAAATAAAAACAACCGGTTTTACACAAATGATTAAGTTATTTCTTAATTTTATTTGCGCGAAAACATCAATGTTTTCTACAACTGTGGTAACTTTTATTTCCTCGTACATTTCGTGTTGTCTTTGTTGTGATAATCTATAAAAATAATTGGTGGTGGAAAAGTCGAATCCCGTCTACCTATTTTGTACGAGCATTAGACTGAACGTTTTTACAGTGTAAAATTGCCATCACAAATAGCTCAGCTTCATGACAATGTTAGAAACTTAATTGGACGGTTTTTTTTAATAATGATGATACGTAATTTTAAAAACATGCCAAGAACATTGCCAGGTGCAACATTGTGTCATTTAATGTTACAATTTCCAAATATAGTATACCGACATTAAATACTTTAGCATTTATTCTTAAAGATTCTTAAAGGCGTGTACTTTTGAAAAAGTTTTTCATGGGAAATTACTGCTCGGCGTATATCACATTGTGTGATTATACGTTAAACCAAGTTCCATGAAAGTGGCACCCCGAACGACTCCTGCGCCCTCTACAAACTTTCGTCTCCTCGAAAGTATTTTCACGCTGGCTGCGTTTGGCAACGCAAGGTTGATCACCAGGGACCAGAACGGAGTGATTTGGTTCGCATGGGTCTAATAAAAATAGATGAGATATCAATTCGGCTTTTTTGTCCCGACCATCTTTTTGTCCCTCTGTGGGTTTTGACCTCCAGAGCAAACATTGTTTTTATGACAGGTAATTGCAGCCAAATTAGACAGCAACATGTGGCTCCCCCCCACCTGAATTTGAATCGTAGGCGACTGGCAAGTGCCGGGAGCCAAATGTCGCGACTTAACACGTTCTACCTGGAGACAATTGGGAGCCAATTTTAATACCAGGGGGAGCGAGGGGAAGGATTAGGCTTTTCAATATCAAAAGTGGACCAGGTGGTTTCCCGTAATGCGCTTACCCCCTAAGTCATGAAACAAAAAAAATGCCAAACCGAAATCAATTACCAACGATTAAAAATATTGGCGCCATCTTGGCTAGCTGACGCAACCCCGCCACGTGCCCGTTGTGCCGATCGGGCCGCCCTCTTTCGTACTACCCCTGCTGAGCCTTTTTATGGGGTGTAAATAATAAACAAGACCCGTTGACGTTTGCTGGTCATGCTAAACGCTCGAGAGGTGACGTGGTCGGATTGCGTTTTGTAATTCAATATGGCTCCCTAGTGGGCTTCTAACCAAACTCGTCAGGCGCCAATACCGGTATTACCCGCGGAAATGTTCTAAGTGTTATAATGCAAATGTGGAAATCTTATTTAGCACGCATAGTTTCATTCGGATTCTCTAGTACTTATTGAATTTCTAATTTTATTGAACTTTTATGTTGGAGCTGGGTTTTCAAGCATGCTGGGTGGTAAAGTAATTTCGCACCAAGTTTCTGAAGTCTTAATGTACTACCAAAGTACCAGGGATCAATTCTTTAAGCCCCGTACAGACTACGGCAAACAAAAAACCACAAACGGCTTGCCCAAGATCTGTTTGACCAAAGTCCTGTGTCCAGATTAGTTTCAACAAACGGAGTGTCCACACTAATTCAAACCATTTTCAACATGCCGGATAACTCCACGAGCAACAAACCACGTGAATTAGTTCTAGAGTGAAACCACAGTGGTGAAACAAACCATTTTTGTTCTTTTGATGTTACCGACACTCGCCAGGGAGGACAAACGGTTTGTTCCAGATCATTTTTTGGTTTGTGATCGTCTGTCCGAAATTGTTTGTAACATTTTTTATTTCTAAACCACTTGACATTAAATGAATCAAAATTTTTAATTTTTTTTACCAATGCGCGCATTGACTCCTATTGATTAATTTAAAATAAGGGCGCGTGGGAACTTTGTGGAATTCACGATTCCTGTCATTTGCTTTTTAAAATTTTTTTTAACTTAAACCTAACTTAGCTGTAATTCGATCCCAAAGCAAATGTTGGGCCCCCTGTTGGGTGGACCCTGGTATGCTTTTAAACATGGGGGAATTAATTATACGTTAACCCGACTCCAGATCTGGCGATTTTCTAAGATTCGGATCATCTTTATAGTCGGCTACACACTAGCCACCAAACCAAAACTAAAAACCACAAACCCCAAACTTTCAACGTGAACTAGTTTCTATAAAAAAAGTAATACAAACTAGTTTTGCAAAACCTGAGCGTACACCCATCAACAAACCATATTGACAAAACTGAGCAGACGACAGAGGAAACACGATAGATACGATCTGCTGTCAACTGCAGTATCGTGGAGACGAAGCGTTGATAGCAGCGCCACCGCCAAAAAGTTTGGCTATTTCCCTTTCATCTCACCGACAATCGACGGGAACGCCAAACTTAGTTTGCAAACGTGATTTTCTAGTTCTTAGTTTGGCAAAAACAGTTTGCTACGCCATTTTTTTTCGTTGCCACAAACCAGAAAAGTTTCAAGTTTGGGGTTTTTAGTTTTGGTTTGGTGATAAGTGTGTACCCTATACTTTTGAGCAATTGTTTCGCTGATGAAGGATGCGATATCACCGGCGTGTGTAAATGTCATCCAGACGCTGCAAATGAAATAGCATACTATGCAAATAATCAATAGTGACAACCAAGGTTTTCAGGTGTATAGTGAGTTAACTGCTACAAACCCTGACGGACCCAGTGACCACGACGCGTCATTCTGCCAAAAATAATTGAAACAGACGAGGCTACCTACCTAGTCGAGCCTTTCTCGCGTCTTGACATTTTTATTTCAATATAAACAATTTAAAAAATCATCCAAACATGAAAACCACCGAACAGAAAAGCGCGCAACAATGGCAAGTTCAGGGGGTCAATGAGCTGAAAAATGCGCTTTTGTGCATTTTTTTTTTTGGACCACCCTATTTATTATCCCACTCTGTGGCGTAATATATCAAACGTTAAATAGTTTTCGGCTCTCTGTTGTGTTTTTTATGTTTGAATAAGAAGGTTATGAAGGTTGTCCACACATCGAGAAGACGAGTGAATAAACGACTTGGCCCGAAGCTAAAACAAACAAAAACGGCCTTCTCCCAACTCCCTTTCACCTTCGCCAACTTTTTTTTTCTCCAGAGTTTGGAGTAGGGGTGTAATTTACGCATGCCCGTCTCTCCCCATCCTCAAAAAACCAAACCCAAAGTTGAATTTGCTCGCAAAATGTATACGCAGCCTTGCCTCGAGCCCAATTCCCGATTAAAAGGACGATGAAGTTTACCTAAGGAGGATTTGGATTCGTGGTGGTGAATGTCATAAAAAAAGACAATTAAAAGATGGGTGCCTTAGGTATACTGTACATTATACGTTGGCATCTCTCGACGAATTCTTTCCTGACAGTGCAAAAACTGCATTTGCTATAGCTGTGTCAACGATCTGACATCGGGTATATGAAAACTGCAGCCTTTTAGGTCTTGAGTTTAATTCATCTTTGCGATGTAATTGTGGTGTTTTGGAGAAATTCTCGCAGGGCTGCATCTAGAATTGTTTGTGGGTTTTTAAAGCCGGCTCGGTGCACACTATCACCAATCCAAAACTAAAATCTCCCAACTTGACACTTTTCTGGTTTGTGGCAACGAAAAAAAATGGCGTAGCAAACTGTTTTTGCCAAACTATAAACTAGAAAATCAAGGTTGCAAACTAAGTTTGGCGTTCCCGTCGAGTGTCAGTGAGATGAAAGGGAAATAGCCGAACTTTTTGGCGGTGGCGCTGCTATCAATGCTTCGTCTGCACGATATGCAGATGATTGCATATCGTATCTATCGTGATTCTTCTGTCGTCTGCTCAGTTTTGTCAATATGGTTTGTCGCAAAAACTAATTTGTATAATTTTTTTATAGAAACTAGTTCACCTTGAAAGTTTGGGTATTTGTGGTTTTTAGTTTTGGTTTGGTGGCTACAGTAGTACGTATCCGACTTTATATATATACCGTGAAACCTGGAATATATATATATATATATATATATCTACCGTGAAACCTTTGGATGATGACCACCTGTTTATGTTGACCACTTTTTAGTGTTTTGTTTTTTCTAGTGTTCATTTCCTGCATAAAAATTCTCTGTATAGTGACCAGTGACCA